>NEWO01000564.1:418952-434418 GCA_003013225.1 Phalaenopsis aphrodite
AGATTTGATGTATGTCCCTAAGAGATGCATCCTTTCATGATAATTTTCATCCATGGTGGTTATAATCACCTATTAAGCCAATGAGTGCCTAAGAAATCTCTTCAAAATTTGCAGAAACTAAATTTACTCATCCAATAACCGCCACTAGGGCTTAAGAGCGAGGCCTCCGGTGCTTAGGTGCGGCCTTCTCTATTTAACCGGCGCTTAAGCATTGGATCTGGCACTTAGGTGCCAAAACTCTTTTGCACATTTTTCACATTTTTGCTCCAAATTTGATCCTTTTTCTCCCCTTTAAGCATTTTTGACCCTTTTCACCTGCATCTACAAGAAAAAAACACAAAACGACTTTCCATTAAAGTGCAATATCTCAAAAATAGGTATAAAAATGTGCTAAAATACTATATATTTTAGGTGTAGCAAAATCTCCCAAACTTGAAATGTTACTTGTCCTCAAGTGACACTTCAATATTTAAAAACTAAATATGTATGATATGTATATGAGTTTCTTTAGGAGTTACTAAAATTTTGATTTAGAAAAATAACAGTCTAATTCAGAAAAAATATTCAGTAAATGAGACCAACTTAAAGTTTAGAAATTCTTAAAGTTAAGAAAGATGAAATTATGAGTTTCTATCAAATTCAGAAATGTATTGTAGATTTTCCAAATTTAGAATTTAGTTCTTTTATTATCTCTACTTAAATTTTTTAATTAAAAATAATTTTACTTACTATATTACATCTATAAGCTTACGAGTTTCTCAAGTTTTATGCTTTAAGAAGATCAAATGTAGAACCAATTTTTTATTAGGCACTAATCCTCAAGCTTTTCCTTCCTAATTTTATTTTCTTTTTCTTTCTTTTTTTTCTTTCTTTTTTTCTTTTCTTTTTCAGGCAAGGATTACTATATCTGGATAGGCCTTTAATGATTTTAAATTCCACTTCTCCTTTCCTAAAGCAAAGTCTTGGTATAAGTCTTTTACTTATAAATATAATAATAGTTTTGAAAATTATATTAATAAAATAAATTTAAGTATTAAAAATAAAAGTCTAAATTATCTTTAATTTTCAAAAATACAATTTTTCTTACTAAAGATAGTTACTTATATTAATCATTTTCTCATCTAAAAACTTTTTAAGTTAAAGTTTTTCTTCATTACTAAAAATTTTAACTAAGTTTTCTTACTCATTTCTAAAATCAAATTTTACTTCCCTAATATAACTTCATATACATAATCAATTTTTTTCTTTTCAAATCAAATTCACTTGTAGCACATTTGAGAAGAAATAAAATTCCAGTTTTGAAAATATTTTTTATCCCCCCCAAACTTAAATTTTTAACAGATTAAACAGTTTAGCATTAGATATATATAAGCAGGAATGAAAATTTAAAATAATAAAAAAACAAGAATTTTTAAACCCTAATGATACAGGTATAAAACTAAAAACACGATTAAAATTAATTTTTTGATCAAATTTTCTATACTCTCATTTCAATTTAAGATGTAGAGATTCAATAGACTTCTAAGTAGTGGGTATAAACATTAAAGTAAACTAACACACTAACTTGATTTCAAGTTCTCAACACAAAAACAAACACACTAACATGATAAAAGAAAAATACAGGGTAGTAGTTTCAGAAATTTAAATTTAAGATCTAAGTTAGCTAGATTTTCAGCTTTACAATAGATATAGAATTAATTTAAGTTCTAAACTAACTAAATCACAAAACTCATAATAGTTACTACCCTAGAATTTTAAAACAAACTACTAACTAACACAAACATTATAATACAATAAAAATAAAAGTCTCACACATCACAATATCTAAACAATTAAACATACATACGTGTCTCAAGTTCAAAACATGAAAACACATCGCATCAAAATTCTCACTTAAACATAAAAGTACAAACCATATCACATAGTTCAAACCAACACATAGATGCAAATGTAGCAAGCCCAGACCCCATAGTTCATATCATATTACAATCATAAAATAAATCTTTCAGCTCTACTTCTCATCCTCTGAATCACCGCTATCCCAAACTTTTGCAGGCTCACAATCAGGGTATTTAGGACATGGAGGAAATTTCACTCCTTGGTTACCTCTAATGAGGCTCTCCATAGATGAGTGAAATTTCTCTTCATATTCACTTTTTCTTCTATTATACCTATCAGTATGATCTGCAAACACTCTTAATTTTGTACCTTATCAGCGGTAAAATTAATATTATCCATCATCCCATGCAATAATTGATCTCGGGTCTCAGTAGACTCACCTCGACATGTAAAAGCACGTGAGGTAGATGGTCTAGATGTAGAAGCAACAGAGGTAGAAGCAGTAGACATCTCCATTCCATAGCTTTAAGAAAATCCTCCTCTCCATCCAAAAATTGAATGCTTAGAATAAGTCTTCACATTCACCTTAGTGATGGGCTTTAGAGGTAATAACACTTCCTCCCAACTATCATATTTAACTTCAACCTACTCACACAAAGAAAAGATCAAGGAAGCAAATCCCATACCTGCAGTTGTAACAGCTGTAGCAGAGTTGATGATAGTCTGACAGATCAAAGCTTCAATGTTAATGAGCTTTCCCTCTTGAATACAATAGTTCAACGTCGCCCTTTCTTTGGTCACTTCACTGAGATGATTAGTCGAAAGCAAACGAGCAGAAATGAAATAGTGACAGGCCTTTGAAGGTGCACATAACTTTGAAGTTGGGAAATTTACTCTCCTCTCATTAGTGATCTTTCAAAGTCCTCTCCCAATATTCAAGTAAGATATAATCTCGTTTAACTCCGCTTCAGTAGGGCTATAATGTGCATGAAAACATAACATATCCATTGGTAAATGGTAAAACAAGTTGATTACCTCTAGCGAAAAGGGTACCAACTTTCCTTGAACCATAACTTGATTGTCTTCAGCTTCAAGGAGATTTGCATAGAAGACCCTCACAACAGATATAACTGCCAAAACAGAAAAACAACAAAATTGTTCCCACTGTCGGCGAACAATTAAATCTTCCATGTCTCCACCCGGATTTCTAAAACATCCCTCCTGAATCAGTTTGCGTGATTGCAGCGCATCACTATACTGATTTTGAGCTTTTGAACTAACAAATTCACTCGAATCGGAAGGGGCTTTGCCTTTGTTCTTTTTCATTTTTGGTGCCATTCTACAAATTTGATAAATTCCAACAATAACTTCAAAAATCAAGTCTAAACCACTAAACTAAACTTTCAAAAGATTAAACTACACTTCATATGCAATTTTCATAGATTTTTCCTCATTTTTGACCACGAATAGTGAATTTTCAAATTCTTCCAAATGTACTCAAAATACATGGTGAAAATCTGAAATTTTTGCATAGAAGTAAAACTCTTACCTTAAGAAATCTGAATCTAGCAAATTTTTCTTAATTCCAACAAGAAATCTCCACTTAATGGTATGCCCTAGCTCTCCAAAATTGAGTTTTTGAGAGGTTGAAGGTGACGGGAGGATAAATATGGTGATTTTTTACTCAAATTTTCACTTTTAACCGTTCACAAACTGATTTTTGTAAATCGGCGCTTAAACATAGGTAAGTGGCGCTTAGGCATCTGCCTCTCAGGTTTGCTTGCGCTTAAGTGCAAGATGTGGTGCTTAGGCGCCAGTGCATGATTTTCAAAAATTTTAAATTACAGTAAAATACACTATTTGCCTAAGTAAACCACCCCTAAATGGTCTCATAGCACTTAAATGACTATTTTCAACATCCTGTAACTCTCATTTATCTCAAAATTCTCTTTAATAACTATTTCAATTCAAGGCTAAAATAACACAAAATTTCACACAAACAAAATTATATTAATTCACAAATGAGTACAGATATATTTAAACACTTAGTTCTCATTCCAAATAATCTTGGATGAGAAAATTTTCCTAAATATAAACACTTAACAATTTTTCACAATTAAACACCTAAGTAACACAAACACTAAAAGCAAGTCTTAAACACTAAAACACTTAAATACAACATCTTTAAACAAACAAAATAATAACTTTAAACATAGAACTTAATTCCATTCTTCATTAGAAGGAACAAATTCAGGTCTTTCATTAGTCTCTTATGGGGTAACTGGAATATAAAGTTGATAAAACAGACGGTGATGACGTGCTCTGATGCAATCTTCTTCAATCCACTTTTGCATAAGAAACATCTCCTTATCCGCTTCCCTATATAACTAGTGTGGCTAAATTGCATTTTTAATTGCCATCTAATATGCTCAAGATGTGCATGAATCTTCAATACCTTAGTCTCCAGTACAAACATGGTATTTTCAATTTTGTTGATCTTCTCTGATATCCCTTCAATACTAACGGCTAAGAAACCGTTATACATCTCTTGTTCACTTTGACTAATGAATTTCTTCCTCATGGACTCTTCCTTCTTCTTCAAATCCATCTCCCATGAATAGATCATCTTAAAATCCATCTCTCTCTTAGACTTTAGGGCTAGAAATGATTTGGCGTAAAATTCCTTCACTAAACCCTTCTATTTATAGGCTTAAATCCTTCTAATAACTTCTAGACACGTTTAGAAACTGCATTGACACATTTTTTCAAACTTCTAGGCAGTTTTTCCTTCTAGAATTTTAATTCTACACATGTTTTTAAACAGCCGTACTTAAGCGCGGATTTGCCGCTTAAGTGTCAGTGCACATTTTTGCACTAGTCAACTTAATGTCCAAATTATCATTTTAACATGTCTAGATCACTAAATAAAGTCTTAAAATCAATACTAACACATAATAGTTTCAAAAATACTACCCCAAATTTTCTTAATCACACATAAAATAATAATCAAAATAAAAACACACTGATAACTATCGGTTGCCTCTCACAAAGCGGTTGATTTTACGTCATCAGCCCTACGTAACAAGTGCTTACTCTGGTTGACCCAACATCATTCCATCATTAAACTTATGCTGATCCCCTATAAAATAAGGTTTCAGTCTATGTCTATTAACTTTAAATATTTTCTCAGACTTCGGATCTTTAATATCCACAACTCCATAAGGATAAACTTTAATCACAATAAATGGGCCCATCCAATTGGACTTAAGTTTGTCTGGAAATAATCTTAACCTTAAATTGTATAGCAAAACTTGTTGCCCTGGCTGAAAATTTTTAGTAAGAATCATTCGATCATGCCACATCTTCATTTTTCTTTATAAATTTTGACACTTTTATCAGATTCATTCCTTATCCCTTCAAGCTCATTTAATTGTAATAATCTTTTCTCACCAGTATCTTCAAATTATAATTGAACTCTTTAATCACCCAATATGCCTTATGCTCAAGTTCAACTGGTAAGTGACAAGCTTTTCCAAATATTAGCTTATGTGGAGACATTTCTATAGGAGTTCTCTATGCAGTCCTATAAGCTCACAAAGCATAGTCAAGTTTGACTGGCCAATCCATTCTTGTTGGATTCACAGATTTTTCCATAATTCTTTTAATTACTTGATTGGATAATTCAGTCAAACCAGTTGTCTAAGGATGATAAGGAGTAGCAATCCTATGATTTATATGATATTTCTTTAATAATTTTTCCATTATGACATTTCTGAAATGACTTCCCCCATCATAAATGATAACTCTTGACATCCCAAATCTAGAAAATATATTCATTTTAAAAAATTTTGCAACACTTTGAACACCACATCGAGGTAAAGCAACAACTTTCATTCATTTGGATACATAGTCTACTGCTAACAAAATATATAAATTTATGAAAGATGGTATAAATGGTCGCATGAAATCTAATCCCCAAATGTCAAATATTTCAACTTCTACCATATAATTGAGGGGCATCTCATTTCTTCTAGAAATATTGCCTACTATTTAACATCTATCACAAGTTTTAATATAAGCATTAACGTCTCTAAAAATTGTAGGCCAATAAAAACCAGATTGTAACATTTTGTATGTTGTTCTATCAACACCAAAATGTCTCCTAAAATTAGAATTATGACATTTTTTGATAGTCTCATAAGTTTCTTCTAATGATACACATCTTCGAATAATCAGATCATTTCCTTATTTATATAAAAATGGGTCATCCAAAAAATAAGTCTTAGCTTCAGAAATAAATTTCCTCTTTTGTTGGTATGTCATTCTATAGGATATAATATCACTAACAATAAAGTTTACAATGTCGGCATACCACGGAACATGCCACTCATTAATAGTGAACAATTTTTCATCTGGAAAATGGTCATTAATTTCATTTTCAAAACTGAGTGGTTTTTCTAATTCAAGTCTGGACAAGTGATCAGCAATTTAATTTTCAATCCCCTTCCGATCTACTATTACAAAATCAAATTCTTGCAAAAGAAGAATCCATCTTATAAGTTTAGGTTTAGCATCCTTCTTTTTCATTAAATACTTAATAGTAGAATGATTTGTTTGTACTACACAATGAGTTCCAATTAAATATGATCTAAATTTATCAAAAGCATATACTATTTCTAAAAACTCTTTTTTAGTTATTGTATAATTAATTTGAGTTTCATTAAGAGTTTTACTAGTATAGTAAATAACTTTGAAAATTTTATCATATCCTTGTCCTAAAACAACTTCAATAGCATAATCACTAGCATCACACATTAATTCAAAAAAAATTTCCCAGTTTGGTGAAACTATATTTGGTGCAGTGATCAGTTTTTCTTTTAATAACTTAAAAGCTTTTAGGCATTCCTCATCAAAATTAAAAATTGTATGTTTCTCCAGTAAATGGCATAAAGGCTTAACAATCTTTGAAAAGTCTTTAATATATCACCTGTAGAATCCACCATGTCCTAAAAAACTCTTAATTTCCCTTACATTTTTTGGATAAGGTAAATTAGCAATCTCTTGAATTTTAGCAGGATCTACTTCCATACCATTTTCTGATATTTGATGTCCTAATACAATTCCTCCTGTTACCATAATTGACATTTTTCCTAGTTAAGGACTAAATTTGTTTCTTCACAGCGCTTAAGAACTTTGGATAAATGTTCTAAACTTGAGTCAAATGAAGTTCCAAACACTGAAAAGTCATCCATGAATACTTCAATCCCTTTTTCAATTAAATCACAAAATAATTGCCATCATACATCTTTGAAATGTAGCAGGGGCATTACTTAAACCAAAAGACATTCTTCTAAAAGCAAAAGTACCATAAGGACTGGTAAATGTTGTTTTCTCTTGATCCTCCGAAGATATTTGAATTTGGTGATAACCAGTATATCCATCCAGAAAACAAAAGTATTTATGCCTAGCTAGTCTATCCAGCATTTGATCTAGAAAGGGTAATGGTAAATGATCTTTCATAGTATAAAGATTTAATTTTCTATAATCAATGCATATTTTCTACCCTGTAACTTGTCTAGTAGGTATTAACTCATTATGTTCATTTACAGTTACAGTTACAGTTACTCCTCCTTTCTTAGGAATGCAATGAATTGGACTAACCCATGCATTATCTGAAAAAGGGTAGATTATTCCAGCATCTAACCACTTTAAATTTTCTTTCTTTACAACTTCTTTCATAACAGGATTCAATCTCCTTTGTTGAGTAGCCTTGAGTTTGCAGTTCTCGTCCATATGAATTCTATGCATACAAATTAAAAGACTGATTCCTTTAATATCAGCAATTGTCCATTCAAAGGCTTTCTTAAAATTTTTCAAAATTTTTATCAACCTTTCTTCTTCTTCCATTGTTAATTTTGAGGAAATTATAACTGGTAAAGTAGAGGAATCTCCTAAAAAGGCATATTTTAAATGATTAGGAATTAACTTCAACTCTAGTTCTGGTGCTTTTTCAATAGATGGACAAAATGATTTATCTTTATCTATCGTGTCCAAAACTTCAAAAATTTCTTGAACATAGTTTGATTTTTTCTTAAAAAGATCTTCACATTAATTTAATTCCTCTTCTTGCTCGTGTTCCAAATCTTGTACTTCGGATTTTTCTTCATAAGTAGATCTAAAAGGACATTCACTTAGATATCTTATGACATCCATCCTATAGCATTCATTATCTTTACCTTCTGCAGGGCATTTCATTGATTTTGAAATGTTAAAAGTAACAGTTTGATTATTGACGCGCATCGTTAATTCCCCTTTCTACACATCTATCATTGCTCTTCTTGTGGCTAGGAAAGGTCTCCCCAAAATGATAGGTGTCTCTTTATCTTCCTCCATATCTAGCACAATGAAATCAATAACAAAGATAAATTGATCCACTTTCACTAGGACATCTTCTATAACTCCTTTAGGGTATGTTATAGAACAATCTGCTTACTATAGAGTTACAGTAGTAGGGGTTATTTCTCCTAATCTCAATCTTTTAAAAATTGATATTGGCATAAGTTTAATGCTTGCACCTAAATCTGTTTCTATTTCTTGAATCATTAACTACTCCATAATATTCACAAGTGAATAAGTACTAGAAGTAGATCATCCTGCAGCTGATGTAGATGGTATATCACAACTTCCACTTCTAGTTTTTGATCCAACAAATAATTCAAATTTATGAAAAGTAGAATTCCCAATTGTTTTAAGTGGCTGTAACAATTCTTCATAATTATCAAACTCTACTCTTAATTGTTCACATAAGGTGAAAATCAAGGCAGGATAACCTAAATCACCAGTGGTTCCACCCTTAGCAATACTATGAGCATTATGATGAATGAGAGCACCAATATCAATAGCCTTCATTTGTTGTATGCAAAAATTTAATCATGTTCTCTCCTTAGTTACTTCACTAAGGTGATTCGATGGAAGTAGTTTTGCAGAAATAAAATAGTGTCATGCTTTAAATTGTGCATTTAACATGGAAGTGGAAAAATTTACCTTGTGATTATTCTTAATTTTCCATTCTCCCTTCCATCAGTAAGATAGGCAATAACTTTGTCAAGTGACGAATCATAAACAACAAATGCATAATACTCACAATGGAACTCATTTCGTAAATGATATAACACATTATTTTTCTCTCGAGAAAATTCAACATTTGTCCTTCTAACATGTACGTGCTCATCCGAAGACACCCGAAAATTTGCATAAAATTTACGAACGACAGGAAAGATTGTTAATATGATGAAGTAGTAGAAAATTTCCCTGTTTTGAGCCATGATTAACCTTTCTATAGAACCTCCCAGGTCTGAAAAGGTACGCTCCTGAATTAGTTTCTTTGTAAGCATCTGAATATTGTAATTGTATTGAGCTTTCGAGTTAATAAATCGTCTCAAATCAAAACCTCCCAAAGTCTTTCCTCTTTTCACTCTTGGATCCATGGTAATTTCTAAATAAATTAACATAAAATCAAAATAAATGCACAATATCATAAATCAAACTTCAAAAATAGAAATACTTGATAAGAAACTTCTCACCATGGATTCTCTTTAAACTTCTTCAAAAACCATCAAATTTTCAGATTTACATAATGTAGGAAAATACCATGGTGAAAATAAAAAATTTCTAACTTAAAGTGAAGCTCTCGCCAAGGGAAGATGAAATCCAAGACTTTAAGCCTTCAAATCTCCTCAAATCCAAGAAATAATAAGACTTAAGTTGAGTTACGACCTTAGTCTAGAGGTAGGAGATGACCCAAGCAGGAAAAAAGGGGTTTTACTGTTGATTTTCGTGGCTATAAAGTAATTTGGGCATTTTCGGGAAACTCGCGCCAATACCAAAAATTTTAGATTTCAATTTTATTTTTAAAACTATCATATAATTAACTACGCCAACCTCTAATTAGCCTAAATTAACCTTAATATTCATGATTAAACAATTCTCTAATAATATAATTTTACAAACAACACAAAACTCACATTTATATATAAAATCCAACAATTTAAAAACAAACACTTTTCAAACCACAATATTAAATTCAACAACAAAATCACACCATACAAACTAAAGCTAAAGACTAAATATCAAACACATAACATTAGACACATACAAAGCTCGACAATAAAAATAAAGGAAATCCAACAAAAAACATAACACACAGATGCTCTCATAATTATGAATTACGTACTTTGGAGGGTTTACATATCTTCATCACTTTCATTATCTTGAATATTTCCCATGGATTGGTAGGGTATGTATAAGTTGTAAAAAGAATAGTGAGGAAATTCGTTTGTTGAATCTTCTTCAACCTAAGCAGTTTTCTTAAACATGTGCACCATACCTTCTTCTATGCACCCAACATGTTCAAATTGTTCTTTCATCCTCCAATCCAAATGACCAAACATATCAAAAATATTTCCAATTGCATTCATATTATTTTGTACATCTTTCTCCAACTTCTTGATCCTTTTCAGAATATCAAGCGAACTATAAGGAAAGCAGGGTTGAATAGGAGATGAATTGAGATGATTGATCCATAAGAATGTTCATATTATTTTCCTCCTCATTTCCTATGCAGCTAGAATAAATCTCTAGGTCCATGGGCTTCCAAGGGAGAAGCACTTTTTTCCCAACTTTCATAAAGTACTTTTGACTAGCTACATAGCAGGAATATGATAGATGGATGTCCCAGCCCATAAGTCAATCCGTTTATAATCAAACCCAAAACATATTTTACAATTAAATGAATCACATCAATAAGCCTTCCAGTTTGAATACAATAGTTCAAGATGGCACTTTGCTTGGTCATTTTACTGATTTTCATGGTTAGAAGTCATTTTGCTGAAATAAAGAAATGACATGCCTTTGATGCAAGATTTAATAATGAAGAAGAAAAACTTACATGTCCATTAATAATTGTCTCCCAATTTTCATCTTCATCAGTTAGGAATCGATAAACTTCATTCATGTTATCTCTTGTAGGAAAAAATTGGCATAATGACCATTTGGGATGCTTTCAATCATAAACAAGTCATTTATTCTTGAAGGAGTAAATGGTACCCACCAGCCTCGAACATAGAGGACTCCCTAGTTAATCCCATGAAGATTAGCATAAAGCTCTTTTAACACAGGAACAACTACTACAAAAGTTGTATAACATAGCACTTCCCAACATCTCTGAACAATAATCTCCTCCGCTTGAGTACTTGGTGTGTTGAATCCTCGAGTCACAAATCCTCTTTCCTTAATTATTCTCTTCTTCACAAGAACCCTATCATATAATTTATGCACATCAAAACTAATGAACTTTCTTCTATTGAAATTCCATCTCTAGAAGTTTCTTTAGAGTTGGAATCCATGAGATTCAAAAACGGTCAGCTCTCTTTCATTTTACTGACTTAAATAACTCCAAAATATAGATTTTGGGACTTAGAAGGAAGAAAATCCATCCAAATCCACCAAAAACCACCTTTAGAATCTTTCAAACCACTTCGGTAACCGTGACGCTTCTGACGCCGAATTCTGGTGCCTCTGGCATTGGTTCTCTGTTATGGCGCCTCTGGCGCCAGGACAAAATTATGCACCATTTTGCTTATGGTTCAAATAACTCTCAAATCTTTCATATAATTTATTTATTAAATATGTTTTAATGTATTTTCTCAATATGTAAATTTCCCAAGTACATGGAATTCATAAATAGAGCTTAAATATAGATATATATAATATTACTTATAAAAATGAATTTGCAACATAATCAAAGATAACTATGGGTTGCCTCCCACAAAGCACTTGGTTTATGTCGTTAACTCGACATTACTTGTTTTTACTCTAGGTGACTGAAACACCTAAAATATATAGTGTTTTTTAATGTATTTTTATACCTATTTTTGAGATACTGCACTTTAATGGGAGGTATTTGTGTGTTTTTCTTTCAAGCATAAATAAAAAGTTGAAAAATGCTAAAAAGAGTGAAAAATGATCAAATTTAGAGCAGAAATGTGAAATTTGTGCAAAAGTTTTTTGGCGCCCAAGCGCCAGATCCGACACATAAGCACCGGTAAAACAAAGAAGGGAGCGCCTAAGCACCAGAGGCCCTACAGTTAAGCATTAAAGGCAGTTATTTGGCAATTTTCTTCATTTGGCCAAATTTTAAAGTGACATTTGAGGCACCTATTGGCTAAAGAGGGTGGTTATGACCACTAGGAACAAAAATATTATTAAAAAAAGGAGGCATCCCTTGGAGAATACATCGAATTTGGACACATTTTGAAGAATTTCCAAGGCACCTCTTGAGAAATTTATAAAGAAGGAAGTTGAGACATTTGAAGGGCGTGCTTGAAAGTTCTGAAAAGAGTTTAAAGAGGAGTCCTCAAGAGTTTTGAGAGATAATTTTGGAGAGATTTTCAGGCACCATACAAATTTACTTTTTCCTTTTTGTTTTTAATTTATTTTGAAAGTGTTGTAAAAGAGAAGAGATTCAAAGGAACTTCAAGAGTTTGGTGGAGGATTTGAGATAAGTTTTTTATCTTTTTTTGAAATACTTTTGATTTTAATTGAGACTCTTTGTTGGTTTGACAATGATTTCTACTTTTAAACTAAAGTGTAGTTTTGTTTTCTCCATGGATTCTGAGTAGTTTTCTTTATCTTTCTCCTTAAAATGATAAGTAATTAAAGTGTTGGATGAAAGTTGTGGAGAGTATTAATCTTTAACATTGGAAGAAGTTGTAATGATTTAATTCCATGTACTTCATTTACTTCTTGATCTGACCCATCTAGATTTTAAAATTTATTGTGAGAACATGTAAGAACCAGGATGATATTGTCTCAGTCAACAATTGGAAAGAATCACATGAGGTTGTATGAATGAGAATGTAATTAATATGATTTAGTGCAAATAAATAGGGAAATAATCTTTGAAGGTGTAGAGTTAGAGGACTTTAAATTGACAGCTTAAAACCGCCAACTTGGTTTATTGTTTTAGGTTCTGATACGAGATGTTAGCCCCCAGGTGGAGGGAATCGAGGGAACTCTAGAGTGAGAGCTGATATCTTCCTTACCTAGCCGGTCTTCAGAACTATTCAAACTTTAAATTAGTCAATCTTCTTTATAGCATCTCTAGTAAGGGTAAAGAATATAACTACTTCTATTTAGCACAACACAATTAGCATACTTCCACAACAGAATTCCTGTAGTTATTACTGATTCATGATAATGATAGGTATTTTCATATCAAGTGACTTTCTTTAACATAAACTCAAGTTATCTTTAGAAGTTTTACTATTTTGTCAAAATATCAAAAATACCAAAAAGATTTAAATTTTAATACTGTGAAAATATCTATAGTTTAAGTAATTATCTTTTAAGAATAGAAAATTTTTTGTTCAATTGTGCATATTGCATAATTTCCCTGCGGGTTCGATATTCAGGTCTTAATCAAAAAGTCCTATATTGCTTGATAATGATACATATACTTGTGTAGTATCCTAATATATAAATTAAAGAGTTAAATTCTTATTTTCTTTAGGATTAAGTTTTTGGTTCTGTTGCAAAGAAAGGAAATATAAGTGAAAATTATAATTAAAGTCATTGTTATACCATTGCATATAAACAGTCGAGATCAAGTTTTTGACGTCGTTGTTGGGGAAATTAAATAAGAAGATTGATTTAAAAATAATTTTTTATTTTAGAAAGTCTTATTTAAACTTTAAAAAGTTGTAATATTTTATTTTGTGTTTTATTTTATTTTGTTTTATTTTATGTTTGTGTATGGGTAGTTCAGGTTCTGAAGGTCTAGTACCCTACGATTCTGAATTAGAAAGAACTCTTAAAAAAATCAGAAAAATCAAAAAATAAAAATCTTGAAAAATCTAAAAAAAATCCAGAAATGACAAACCAAAATAATCAAAATACTGAAATTCATCAAGAATTTAGACCTTTACGAGATTATGCCAACCCTACGGTAGATGAACTTCATTGCAGTATTCAAAAACATACTGTAGTAGCTAATTCATTTTAGCTTAAACCTGTTATTATTCAAATGGTATCAAATAATCAGTTTGGGAGATCACCAACTGAAGATCCAAATTTACACTTGCCAATTTTTTAGAATTGTGCGCTACATTTAAATATGATGGTGTATCAAATGATGTCATAACACTTAGGTTATTTCCTTTCTCACTGAGGGATAAAGCTAAGATGTGATTGACTTCGTTAGCACCTGGATCTATCAGAATTTGGGGAGATTTAGCGCAAAAATTCCTTGCTAATTATTTTCTAACATAAAAAACTGCGGAGCGTAGAAATGATATTACATCTTTTAATCAGTTTGAAGGGGAATCTATTTATGAAGCATGGGAACGATTTAATGTACTCTTAAGAATGTGTCCAAACCTTGCAAACCAGATTGGTTAATAATTTAAACTTTTTATAATGAAATAGCTGAATCTCTTAGATCTATTATTGATGCCGCTACTGGTGGTTCATTGATGTCAAAACTATTTCATGACGCTTATGCTTTAATTGAAGAAATGATTACCAATAATTTTCAATGGCCTTCTGAGAGAATAAATCAAAAGAAAGTAGCCAATATTGATGAATCCGATGCATTCACTATATTTGGAAATCAAGTTGTTGCAATTTCAATGAAGTTAGACCAATTTGGAATGAATTTTTCTCAACCAATCTCCAAGATTAAAGAGAATTTATTAGGCCAAATGGTATTTTTCTAGTTTTTGGATCTTCAATACTAACAACTCCATAGGGGTAAACTCTTACAATACTGAATGACCCTATCCATCTAGACTTAAGTTTTTCAGGGATTAATTTCAATCTTGTATCACATAGTAAAACTTTCTATCTAGGCTCAAATTCTTTTTTAGTTATCTTTAGATCATGTCATTCTTTCATTTTCTCTTCATAAATCCTAACATTATCATAAGATTCATTCCTAATTTCTTCAAGCTCATTCAATTGTAATAATCTTTTCTCACCAACATCTTTTAAATTTAAATTAAAATCCTTAATAGCTCAATAAGCTTTATGCTCCATTTCTATTGGTAAGTGACAAGTCTTCTAAAAAATTAATCTATATGAGGAATTTCTTATAGGTGTTTTATAAGTTGTCCTGTAAGCCCATAATGCACTATCTAATCTAGTAGAACAATCCATTTTATTAGGATTCATAATTTTTTTCAAATTTTTTTTAATTTCACGATTAGATACTTCAACTAGACCACTAATTTGGGGATGAAAAATAGTTGAAATCCTTTAGATAATATGATATTTTTTAACCAATTTTTTCGATTCTCTTATTCCTCAAATGAGATCATCAGTAATGATTACTCTCAGTATTTCATATCTGGTGAAAATTTTTTTGATTATAAACTTTTAAACACTCTGAGTATCATATTAAGGTAAAGTTATTACTTCAATCAAATTTTATACATAGTTTACTGCAATTAATATATATATTTCTAAAATAAAGGTATAAATGGTCCCATAAAATCTAATCCCCAAACATAAAAAATTTTAACTTCCAAAGTAAAATTCAGGGGCATTTCATTTTTTTTTTGAAATATTACCT
>NEWO01000565.1:9551-33628 GCA_003013225.1 Phalaenopsis aphrodite
TGATGTAATATTCCATGATTCAATAAAATATTTTTTGAGTACTCTCGGCACAAATATTTTATACATTGTATCTTTACTAGATAATTTATAAATTGATGCCTTATTTACATGAAAGAAAAAACATAGAAAAACATACAATTCGGAGTAAAAGATAGATTAATCAACCCAAACGGTAATGTGTATGCTAAAAAAAATGTGCATATTTTTTCTTTACTATTTTGTAGATTTTAAGACCTTAGCCTAGGAGTCTAAAATAGTAGCAGCTTGATTAAAGTTGAGTTTTATGTCATTAAACATGTATATCCAAAAAATGTTTGTACGTATTTTGACTGGATCCGACAATAGCATAGGTTAGCTAGCCATCATACAGGCAGTCTACCGGTCGAACAAGCGACGACCCACTGACTGACGATTGAAGGGCCGCCAGATGACTAAATATCTACGAGACGACCAAAGGGCTTCCAGATGATTGAAGGACTTCCAGACAACCGAATCTTTATTAGACGACCGAAGGGATGCTAGTGACCGAAGAGCTGCCAGATGATCAAAAAACTATCAAAGCCGATTAAAAACAAGCATCCTTGCCAATGACTAGACAAGAGTTCAAACATACAAAACTACACCAAAATCAGTTACAAAAATGAAGATGTACAAAAAAGACAATAATGTCTTGCATCCCCTCTATTAAAGTATGGGTAGCCATATAATTTTTCACATTTAGCCCTGAACTGATCCGCAATTACTTGTATTTTTATTCTCCAAAATATTACAAAAAACTTGACATAAATTATATTCACCGGCTAGTGTGAATAAACATAATGTTATGGAAATTAAATAATATAACTTTACACTATACACACTACACTATACATACTACGCAAGTATAGATATCGTTATAAGTAATATAAAATTTTCCTTGAAACCCCAAGTATCAATCCCACGAGGTTAAGACTAAATTGGCTTGTTAAACTCAAATGCAAAATCTACTTAGATTGTAGATTTAAATGAAAATGAAATGATAACCATGGTTAAGACTACATTAAAGCAGATAAAAATAATTATATTTAACAGTTTAATAAAAGTAATTCTAATGAGTTTCAATAATATGTAAGAATTTTCCCCTTGTAAAGAGATTTTAATCTATGTAGGATTTGAATGAGTAAAACTATGATGATGTATTGTGATAAATATGAGCATTCCTATTCTTTACCCCCTCCCTGTGCTAGCAAAGAACATTGACTAATTTAGAGTTTTTCACGAGCTTGTGTAGCAGTGATGAATAGATTATGGCCTCGCACCTCCAGAATACCGACTGTACCCTCTCTATAGGACCTATTAGAGGCCGTTAGGATCCAAACTCTAAAATTAATTTAAAAAAGAATCTAGTCTGTCACTCTAGAAACATCAATTCTACACCCATCAAAACTTATATCCCTATCTATTTGCACTGCCCTTTAAGTGATAGCAACAACTCTGCCCAAAGTGAAGTATGACACTCACTAGTTGGGTGAAATCAAAGCCCTCCCTGGTCTTTATGTTTCTCAATAGATTTAAGCCTCACAAGTGACCAATTTGTAAGGTCAATGAAGAATTAGTGAAAATGTCATCACAATTTTTAAAAGTAATAACACAAATATAAAGTACCTTATGTCTTCTCCCCAACACAAATTATGGAGTCTCCATGAAGAAATTTCCCAACTCTTACTATTACAACACAAAACACACTAAAACATACACTTAAACACTAAAGTGAGACTTCAAATGCTTCGAAAAAGTCCTCTATTTCTTTCAATTTTTGTCCATATTAATAGATCTCTGAAAATAAACATGGGTTGCTTCAACCACCCCTTCAAAAGTTGGCCAAATAATGGATCATCTAAAATAGTAGTTATTGGCACTATAACACCAGTTTGGGTGCTATAGTCGTTACCCGCATCCGTGGCGCCATAGTGCCAGGTGACGGTGCTATGGCGTCATACCTTTTTGCACCATTTCTACTCTTTTTTCCCTCCTTTTCTCCAAATGTCCATTCCATGTACCCGAAACCAATAAAATACAAAAATACCTTCCTTTAAAGTGCAATATAACTAATAATATACATTAAATGATCATAGAATATGCATTAAAAAAAGATAATTTTAAGGTGGATCATTCCCCCAAACTTAAATTTTACTTATCCACAAGTAACTCATTTACACTAAGTAAAAATTATAACTTGTGGAAGTGAGTCTAGTTTAGAGATTTCTATAATTTTTATTTTATAATTGTAATAGTGAAACTTAAAAAAAAATTAATAACTCAGGTTAAAACTAAAATGTAAAAATATTTCGTAGTTAAGTCTAAGAGTTCTGGTTTTTTATTTATTTAAAAAATAATTGTAATTTGGTCATATTTTGAATTCTTAGAAAAATTACAATAAAAAGAACTTCATAAAGACTTCATTAGTAAGTATGCAAATATTTTAACCCTTAACTTAGGAATGTAATTAAGTTCTTTTCCTGAAGATAATTCAAGTAGAGTCAATTTTTTATTAGGCATCTCCTCAAGCTTCTCCTCACACTTTTTTTATTCTTACTTTTTTTTTTTTCTGATTTTCTTATCCTTTTCTTTTTCTTTAGGACCTTTTTCAATCATTTCTTTTTCTTTTCATGTCATGTGAGAATTACTATATATGGATAACCTTTAATGATTTTGAACTCCTCCATCCTCTTCTTAAAGTTAAAAAATTTACACATTTTCATATTTTGACAAAATTGTATTAGGTTTGAAAAAGATTTTTCACGAAGTCTCAATTTTTTCTTTTTAATGTAAAACTCTAAAATTTTGAACAATTTCAAAAATACAATTTTCTTTACTGTAAATAGTAAATTCATAATCTTATCCTCTTATACTAAATATTTTAACTTTATAGCTAACCTTTATTATAAAAACTTTTGCTTAAGTTTTTTCTACCATTTAAAAAATTTAAAATATAGTTATCTTAAGTTATCATAACATATCACAAGTTAAGTTAAAATAAGTTCTCTAAGTACAAATAAAGTTTAATTCTTTAAAAAGCTTTTCTTTTATCCCACAAATTTAAATTTTAAATTAATTCCAATATATTAGTTCAGACAAAAAGAAAAATTATAAAGTTTAAAATAAATAGAATAGTACGTGAACAAGTAATAAAGACAAGTGAAGTTAACATTTCTAAAAATAAAAAGATTATTCTATCTTTTACATTAAAGTGAAAAATAAACATTAAAAACAACATAACAATTTAATACAATAAGAAAACTTTAACAGTTTATACCAATGCAAATTTAAACACTCTAACATATAACAACAAACAAACTGCAGCAAATCTAAATATGAAAACAAAAAATAGAACACAACAAAACAAACAAATAACCTTACACATCATCATCTCCTTCACCACCACCACCACCACCACCACCACCACCACCATCATCATCAAAGCCTACATCTTCCTCCATATCATCAGGTTTATAAGACGTATATCTGGGGAAAGTAGGAAATACTACCAAGTAGTCACACCTCAAGAATTTCTCCAACGCCTCATGATAAGCAATATCTTAATCTACTCTTCTCTGCATATACTTATCATTATAACTAAGATGGCTTTCCAAACTCTTCTACCTGATTATATAATGTTAAGATATCTTCTTATTGAATGGATAATTTTTCCATAAGAGTATCAAGTGAAGTATTTCCAGATGTAGAAGTTCTAGAAGTGGAAGATGAAGCTAAAGTTGAAGTAGAAGGAATATTAGAGCCTTTACTTCTAGATCTTACTCTAGTATGCTTTCCATATATCTCCAAATTCGTTTTTCCAATAGGCTTCTGAGATGGTAAAACTTTTTCTCAAATCTCATTTTTAACTCCAGATTCAACACATATGGTAGTAATAAGAGCAGGATAACCCATACCTCTAGTAGTTCCTCCCCTCAAAGAAATAAGCATATTCTTGTAAATTAAAGAGTCAATGTCAGTTGATTTGTTCATTTGAATGCAATAATTTAATGTGGCTCTCTCTCAAGTTACGTCATTGAAGTGATTAGTTAGAAGCAACCTATCGGAAAAAAAATAATATCGGGCATGAGAATGAAAATTTAACTTTGAGAAAGAAAAGTTTACTCTGTGTTCATTCTTAATCTTCCATATTCCATTACCATCAGTCAAAATATGTATAATCTCGTCCAATTCCTCTTCAGTAGGTTGAAACTCAGAATAGAAACAAGTAAGAACACTATGCAGTTTGTAAATGTGGTTGATATGAGCAGAACTTATATCCACATACTACCCTCTCACATGAACTAAATTATCAAATTCGTCAGGTAAATTCACTTAGAATTCCTTAACCACAAAAATCATAGCAATGACACTGAAATAACAAAAACTTTCTCATTCACACTGAAATCATGTATTATATTGTACCACCAGGAAGAATGAAACTTCATTTTGGAACAATTTCTTAGAATGCAGATCGCCTGAGCATTCATACTCGCAAATTTATCAACATCAAAAACTCCCTTTCCTTTTCCTCTTTTCATCTTAGGAGCCATGACAAAATCTAAAACTTCCAAATAAAATTCCAATAAATCACAAATATATGATTTATAGGCTTCATTCGTGGATTTCTCACCATTTTCACCAAGTTTTAAAATTTCGGTCATACCCACAATGTGGAAGAAATCCATGGTGAAATAAAAAATTTCCAAAGCAAAGATGAAGATCTTACTCAAAGAAAATGAAATCTAGAGTTTGATGTCCTTCCTCCAAGTAAATCAAGCACAAATCCATGCCCTAGGGGTACAAAAATGCAAAATATAGAGGAAGAAGATGAGCAAAGAGCTAAAATGGAGTCAACCGGCGTTTCAACCCCTAAAACCCAGGCTGGCTCAGTGCTATAGCGCTAATCATAAGCACCCAGAATTTTATGATTTCTTATATCATGATGGAGAACTGAAAATCCAAAATTTTTAAAGTCTTATTTTCCACTTTTAATGGCCATTTTTGTGTTCGACACAAATCCAAAGTCAAACATTCAAATACTCAATTCATCATTTCAAGCACATAAGGTCTTCACATAAGAACAACAAAGAACATGTTTTCTTATATTAATAATATTTTCAATAAAAATGACACAAAAAATTCATAGATATAAGCTAATACAACATAAACATAACATTTAGAAGTTCAAAAAAGCCTTAACAAAGACAAAATCAACACACTACACTTAAGAACACATTACTAACCCAATTATCTCGCTACGAAATCATTTTAGACCCAATTGTGATCAGATGTGTCATTCTCCTGTTCACCCACTAAACAATTCCGATCGTTGGAATGATAGAAATGAGCGCAAGGAAAGTTCGAAGAGAATTTCTCATCTATCTACTTATTTGTGCTATACATTTTCACTTGATAATCTTGAAAACATGCCAAATTGTTGAATTGGAGTTTAATTGCCAACCCAAATGCTCATATTAGTGGAACAAGTTTCCAAGCTTATTGTGCAATTGAGAGGACTCGCCTTCAATCTTCCCAAGTTTTTCCATAGGTCGCTCCAAATTTTATGCAAGATATCTATTGAAGTACATTTGAGCATCCTTATGGACCATCTTCTTATCTTCAAATCTCCCATTGCCTTTGCCATTGCTCTCCATGATCCTCGAAGTAGGAATAGATTTCTCCACTCTCAAATCTCACTAAAATGCTAAGAGAAGTCAAAGGAACACTTCTCTTCCGGTCCTAGGCCGATTTTTTGGGAAAAAGAGAGAAGAAAATTGAATTTTGGTGGTTCCAAGGAGTTACTCGAACTGTGGCACTATAGTGCCAAGCCAACTTTCTCAAAATTCAAAATTATTTCTTTCAATCTTCAATTTAAATAATATAATAATGTTTTGTGCCAACATAATCATGTAAGACTCTAACTTACATAAAAAACTTGATCACAATGAAAATCAACAATCAAGTAAATCACACTGATAACTATGGGTTGCCTCTCACAAAGCGCTTGGTTTAACGTCATCAACTCGACATATCCAAAGTTTTAATAAAGTTGACCCAACATTAAGATCTCCTCAAATGCAAGACTATCTCCACTTATATAAGCTTTTAACCTTTATCCATTTTCCTAGTTATCATTCCAATGTTAGGATTTTCAATATCAACAACTCCATTTGGATAAAATCTTATCATAATAATTGGACCTCAACACTTTAATTTAAGTTTTCTCGAAAATAATTTCTAATTTCAACCTTGAATTTTATAATAAAACTTCTTGTCTAGGCTCGAAATGATTGTTATGAATTTCTTGCTCATGCCTCATTTCCATTATCTCTTTATAAATTCTTGCATTCTCGTAAGATTCATTTCTCATCTCATCAAGCTCATTTAATTACAATAATCATTTTTCTTCAACATCTTTCAGATTATAGTTAAACTCTTTTATTGTCAAATAGGCATTATACTCTAATTTAACGGGCAAATGACAAGCTTTCCCAAATATGAGTCTATATGTTCACACTCTTATAGGAGTTTTGTAAGCCGTCCTATAAGCCCATAATGCAGAATCAAGTCCAGTAGATCAATCACTTATATTAGGATTTATAGTGTTTTCCAATATTCTTTTAATTTCTTGATTGAATATTTCTGCCAAACCACTAGTCGGAGGATGATAAACTGTGGCAATTCGATGTTGAATCCATATTTTTGAGTAAATGTTTCAATTATTCTTTTGTTAAAATGACTTCTCCAGTCTGTAATGGTTACTCTAAATGATCCCGATTCTCTTTATATATGCTAATGCATTGTATGCAATTATATTTTTAATTTACATAATTATAACTCTTACTTTGCAACAAAGCTAAAATTTGATCCCAAACAAAAGCCACGTGAATTCTTAACTTTAAAGCATATAAAAATATAAATATAATATTTAAATATGAGATAATTCGCAAGTATACGTATCATTATCAAGTAATATAAGACTTTTTGACTAAGACCCGAATATTGAACCCACAGGGAAAACTACAATATGCACTTTACAAAACAGGAGAAATTAGATAACAAAATTCTACTTAGCAAAATATTCTTACTTAAACTCTAGATGCTATAATATTAATGAAAGTTCAATTTTGTTTATAATTTTTTATAATTGAAATTAAAGTAAGCAACTAACTGACTTAACTAGATGTTTTCAAGATGAAGGCAATATAAATAAAATATCATTTTCCTTATCATGAATCAGTAACATGTATATGAATTTTGTTTTGGAAGTATTCTAATTGTGTGTTGCCAAATAAGAGCAATAATATTCTTACCCTTACTAAAGATGTTATAGAGAATATTGGCTAATCTATAGGTTGAACAGCCTTGAAGACCGGTTAGGTAAGGAAGATACTAGCTCTCACTATAGAGTTCCCCTTCTCCCTCGACATGGGGGCTAATATCTCGTATCACAAATTAAAACTATAACCTTTCAATCTAAAGTCCTCTAATTCTACACCCTTCAAAATTTATTTCGCTATTTATTTGCACTCAACCCCATGAACTACATTCTCAACCATGAATCCAAATGTGATTCTTACAATTTTTTGACTGAGACAATATTATCTCAGATATTACATGTTCTCACAACAGGTATTAATATCTTAATTGTCCAATTCAAGAAGTAAACGAAGTACAAGGTTTAAATTCATCACAACTTCTTCCAATAATAAAGTCTAATACTTCACACAACTTCCCTCCAATACTTAATCACTTATCATTTTTAAGAAATAAGAAAAAGAAAACTACTCAGAATTCATGGAGATAACACAACGACACTTTAGTTTAATAGTAGAAATCATGCACACAAACAAAAAGTCTAAATTAAAACCAAATGTAGTCACAAAGATAAAAACTTATGTCAAATTCCTCTCCACCAAATGTCTTAAAGTTCCTTTGAATCTTTTCCTTCAATCATAATACAAACTAAAACTCAAAATAAAAAGAAAAGGTGGACGACATTGCCAATGATGGGTGGCGACGACGACTTATGTAGTGGTTGACACTGTTGGTCTGGATGGATGGATGATGATTGGCCGACATCCTCCATGGATGATCCAAGTCCTTTTTTATAAAAATCCAAAAAGTGCCTTGGTGTCTCTTTAAAATGTGTCCCCATTCAACGAATCTTCTAGAAGTTTCCTCCTTTCAAAATCCAATTGAATGAATTTTTGTGTCCATTAACTATTTCCCACATTTTTACCAAGGGTTGCTTCAAAAATCTCTTCAAAAATTAATCCAAATTTAGTGAATTATTTAATAACTACTTCTAGAGCTTAAGGGCGGGGTACCTGGCACTTAGGCGTGGTTCTCTCTATTTAACTGGCACGTAAGCGTTAGTCCTGGGCACTTAGGGATCCCAATTCATTTTTGCACCTTCTTTATTTTTGCTCCAAATTTGATCCTTTTTCACTCCTTTTACCGTTTATCATCCATTTGATTGTACCTAAAAAAAAAACACATAAATGCCTTTCATTAAAGTGCAATATCTCAAAAATAGGTATAAAATGTGTACATAAAGACTATATATTTTAAGTTTATCAAAATCTCCCAAAATTAAAATGTTACTTGTCCTCAATTGACACTCCAATCCTTTAATAAAAACTAAATAAGTCGATTATGTATATGCGTTTCTTTACGATATTCTAAAATTTTGATGTAGAAATATAGTTATCCAATTTAGAAAAAACGTTAGCGAATGAGTCCAACTTAGAGTTTATAAATTTTTAAGGTAAAGAAGTATGATAATATGAGTTCCTATCTAGTTAAAAAATATTTTAAATTCTCCAAATATTATGTTTAGATATTCTATCTTCTCCACTGAAAAACTTTTATTAAGCATAGTTTTACTTACTACATTATATCCTTAAGCTTAGGAGTTTCTCAAGTATTATACTTTAAAAAGATCAGATGTGGAACTAATTTTTTATTAGGCATTAATCCTCAAGCTTCTCCTCCCTTTTTGAACTTTTATTCTCTTATTCTTTTTCTTTTCTTTTTCACTTTTTTTCTTTTTTTTCAGGCAAGGGTTACTATATCTGGATAGGCCTTTAATGATTTTGAATTCCACTCTTCCTTTCCTAAAGCAAAGAGTTGATATATTTCCTTTACTTAAAAACATAACAATTGTTTTGAAAATTACATTCAATAAAAGAAATCTAAGTATTGAAAAAAAAGTCTAATTCTTCAATATTTTTAAAAATACAATTTCTCTTACTAAAGATACTTACACAATATTTATCATTTCCACACTAAAAATTTTTAACTTTAAGTTTTTCTTCATTATCATAGGTTCTAACTAAATTCTTTTCCTAATTTCTACATTCAAAATTTTACTTCCCGAATATGACTTCATATTCATCATCATTTTTCTCCAAATCAAAATCAAATTTATTTGAAGTACATTTGAGAATAGATAAATTTCAAGTTTTTAGAAAATTTTTCATTCCCCCACAAACTTAAGTTCTTAATAAGACAAAACATTTTAGCATCATATATATAAGCAGGAATGAAAACTAAAAATAACATGGTTGTAGAAATTTTTACATCATAAATATACAAGTACAAAAATTAAAATCAGGAGTAAAAATTACATTGATCAAATTTTAATTTACTTAACATATATAAATTCATTAAACTTGTATGCAGTGGAGGATAACATAAAAGCAAACAAACACACTAACAAATATTCACAACTACAATATAAAGAAAATATCTGGTAGTTATTTTTTTTGAAAATTTTGTGCATAAAGTTTTTAAGTTAAAGTTAGCAATATTCTAAACCTTCCTAAGATTCAGGATTAAGTTCAACAAAGACTAACTAAATATACTAAACAACACAATTAACACAATTACTACTACAATAAAAAACTACTCACAAGAATATAAATACATCACAACAGTGTCTAACAAAACAAAACACAAACTAAACTAACAATCTCAAAGAAACAAAACAAAAGTACAATATAACTGTCCGACAAAAAGTTCAAAACAATACATAAAAACTAAACTAAACTATAGAACCAGTCTAATCATCCTCCTCCTCCTCAGCATTACTCTCTTCACTATGCCAAATAGCTGCAGACTCATAGCTTGGATATTTTGGATATTGAGGGAAAACTACACTTTGATCACCTCTCATGAGGTTTTCCATACATGAGTGGAATTTTTCTTCATAATCACTATGTCTCCTCATGTGTTCATCTATAAGTTCTGCAAAATTTTCTAAATTTAATACCTTATCAGCGGTATATTTGATGTTGTCCAATATCCTTTGTAATAGTTGTGATTGAGAATCAGATCTAGAAGTCTGACTCTGTTATGTAGAATTACGTGAAGTAGAAGCTCGAGATGTAGAAGCTATTGAACTGCTAGAAAATCTACCTCTCAAGCCAAAAATCGAATGATGTAAATAGGACTTCACATTAACACTAGTAATGGGCTTGAGAGGCTACAGTATCTCCTCCCAACTATTAAATTTAACTCTAGTCCACTCGTATAATGAAAATATTAAGTATGTGAATCCCAAACCTGTAGTTGTAGCAAAAACAACGTAAATGGTGATAACATCATAAATCAGAGCTCCAATGTTGATGGGCTTGAACTGCTGAATACAATCATTCACAGTTGCTCAATCTAGGGTCACTTCACTAAGGTTATTTGTAGGCAGTAGAAGAGCATAAATAAAGTAGTTTCATGCTTTCACTGTGGCATCCAACTTCGAAGTAGGGAAGTTGACTCTGTTTCATTAGTAATTTACCATAATCCCCTTCCACCAGTCAAAAATTAAATAATCTTTTTTCTAACTTCTCCTCATTAGGACTATAGTTTGAGTAAAAGCATAACGTACTAGAATTCCCTAACAATATAAATATTTACCACAACAAAAAAAAAAACAAAATCACTCTCACTGGCGGCAAAAAATCACATCCTCAATAGCTCCTCTAGGACTCTTGAAACAGCGCTCATGGATCAATTTCCTCAATTGTAGTGCATCACTGTATCAATCCTGAGCTCTCGCACTAACAAACTTTCTTGAATCAAATTGGGTTTTTCCCTTGCTCCTCTTTATTCTTGGGGCCATTTCTAAAAATCACATAAAATACACAATAAATCCTAAATTAAACTCTAAATCGTTAAACATAACTCCTATAAGTTTAAACTTCAAAATCTACGCATTTTCCATAGATTTTCTCAAAATTTCACCATAAATATTGATTTTTGGGTAGATCCATAATGTGCTTAAAATACATGCTAAAAATTAACAAATTTTATATGGAAGTGAAGCTCTTACCTCAAGAAGATCAAATCAAACAAATTTTGCTTCAAACCACCAAGAAATCTTCGAATTAGAGGATGCCCTAATCTCCAAATTGCAAATTATAGATGAAGGGAACCAATTCAAGGGAAAAAATGGAGTTTTTTTGGACCCAGTAATCACTTTAAGTTGTTCCCAAACCAGTTTACATGAACTGGTGCTTAGGCACTTGTCTCTCAGTTAAGTTAGCACTTAAGCATAGGGTTTTGGTGCTCAGGTGCCAGTGCACAAATTTTGAATTGCTAATGAATTTATTTCTCATTGCTTCCTCCTTTTCCTTCAATTAACTCTCCCAAGATGACATCTTTCCAAGAACTCTGACTCTCTACTTAAAATTTAGGGTTAAAATGAAGTGTGGTGAGACCTCTCCTCATACCCTTCTATTTATAGGCTATAAATCACGCCTTAAACCTCTAGACACATTTTTAGACCATGATCCCACGTTTAAACCCACTAAACCACATTTAAATCATCTAGAAGCACCGTTTAGCATGTTTAGCAAACTACCACGTTTAAGCGCTGAAGGTTGGCGCTTGGGCGCCAGTGCTTAATTTAGCATAGGTTAGCTTAATGACCAAAAACACATTCTAACATGTCTATGTCATCCTTTAAGGTCTTACAATCATCACTAAATCATTATATATTCAAAATACTATCAAAATTTTCTAAATCAAACACAACAACATAACATTCAAAACTAACACACCGATAACTATAGGTTGCCTCCCACAAAGCTCTTGGTTTAACGTCATCAACCCTACGTAACCAGTACTTATTCAGGTTGAACCAACAGCATAAGAACATTCAATCTAAGTTGATCACCTAAAAATTAGGGTTTTAGCATGTTTCCATTCATATTGAATATTTTATCAGTTTTAGGATCTTTGATATCTACAGCTCCATAGGAAAAAAACTTTTATCACAATAAATGAGCCCATCTACCTGGACTTAAGTTTGCGTGGAAGTAATCTTAACCTTGAATTATATAGCAAAACTCATTGCTCTAGCTCCAAATTTATAGTAAGAATCCTCCAATCATGCCACATCTTCATCTTTTTGTTATAAATCTTAGTACTTTCATAAGATTCATTCCTTATCTCTTCAAGCTCATTTAACTGTAATTGTCATTTCTCACCAGAATTCTATAAATTGTAATTAAATTCTTTAATATCCTAACATGCTTTATGCTCAATTTCAACTGGTAAATGACAAGCTTTCCCAAATATTAGCTTGTATGGGGACATTTCTATAAGAGCTCTATATGCAGCCCTATAAGCTCAGAAAACATAGTCGAGTTTGACTGACTAATCCATTTTGGTTGGATTCACAGATTTCTCCAATATTCTTTTAATTTAACAATTGGATAATTCAACCAAATCACTTGTCTCAGGATTGTAAGCAGTAGAAATTTGATGGTTAATATGATATTTCCTTAATAATGTTTCCATCATTGCATTTCTGAAATGACTTCCCTCGTTAGTTATGATCACTCTAGACATCCCAAATCTACACACAATATGTTCATTCTTAAGAACTTTGCAACATTTTCAGCAACACATTATGGTAAAGCAATAGCTTATATCCATTTAGATGCATAGTCTACTGCTAACAATATATATAAATTTCTGAAAGATGGTATAAATGGTCCATGAAATCTAATCCCCTAAACATCAAATATCTCACCTTATAACACATTATCGAGGGGCATCTCATTTCTCCTAGTAATATTTCCTACTTGTTGACATCGATCACAAGTTTTGATTTAAGCATTAATATCTCTAAAGATTGTAGGCCAATAAAATTCAGATTGCAAAATTTTCTAAGCTGCTTAATCAGCTCAAAAATGACCCCCAAAATCAGAATTATGACATTTTTAGATAATTTCAAAAGTTTCTTCTAAAGGCACACATCTTCAAATAATAAAATCCTTTCCTACTTTATATAAAAATGGGTCATCCCAAAAATAAGTCCTAGCTTCAGATAAAAATTTCTTTTTCTGTTGGTATGTCATTCCATAAGGTATAATATCACTAATAATGAAGTTCACAATATCGGCATACCATGGAACATGCCACTCATTAATATTGAACAATTCTTCGTCTGAAAAATGTTCATTAATCTCTTTTTCAAAACATAATGGTTTTTGTAATTCAAGCCTGGACAGTTGATCAACAATTTGATTCTTAGCTCCCTTTCTATCTACTATCTCAAAGTCAAATTCTTGTAAAAGAGGAATCCAACTTATAAGTCTTAGCTTTGCATCCTCTTTTTCATCAAATACTGAATAATAGAATGATCGATATGCACAACACATTTAGTTTTAGTTAAGTATGATCTGAGTTTATTAAAAGCATATACTATAACTAATAACTTTTTCTTAGTTATGGTAAAATAAATTTGAGCTTCATTAAGAGTTCTATTAGCGTAGTAGATTAATTTGAAAATATTATCAAGTTTTTTTTCCTAAAAAAGCTCTAATAGCATAATCACTTGCAACACACATCAATTCAAAAGGTTTTTCCCAATCTGGTGAAACAATAATTGGTGCAGTGACTAATTTCTCTTTTAATAATTCCAAAGCTTTCAGACACTCTTCATCAAAATTAAAAATTACATCTTTTTCAAGTAAATGGCACAAAGGCTTAGCAATTTTTGAAAATTCTTTAATATGTCACCTATAGAGTCCAGGAGGCCCTAAAAAACTCTTAATTTTCTTCACACTTGTTGGGTAAGGTAAATTAGTGATCACTTGAATTTTTGTAAGGTCTACTTCCATAATATTTTTTGAAATTTAATGTCCCAAAATAATTCCTCCTACTACAATAAATTAGCATTTTTCCCAGTTATGGATTATATTTATTTCGTTACAGCTTTTAAGAACTTTTGATAAGTATTCCAAACATGATTCAAA
This sequence comes from Phalaenopsis aphrodite, assembly GCA_003013225.1. Taxonomy (NCBI): domain Eukaryota; kingdom Viridiplantae; phylum Streptophyta; class Magnoliopsida; order Asparagales; family Orchidaceae; genus Phalaenopsis; species Phalaenopsis aphrodite. The sequence continues at coordinate 23,837 of NEWO01000565.1, forward strand.
TGAAGTTCCAAACACAAAAAATCATCAATGAAAACTTCAATCTCTTTTTAAATTAAATGACAAAAAATAGCTATCATACATCTTTGAAATGTAGCGAGGGCATTATATAAACTGAAGAGCATTCCTCTAAAATCAAATGTATCACAAGGACTGGTAAAAGTTATTTTTTCTTGATCCTTAAGTGCTATTTGTATTTGAAGATAACCAATATATCCATCCAAAAAATAAAGGTATTTATGCCCAGCTAATCTATCCAACATTTGACCTGAAAAGGGTAGTGAAAAATGATCTTTTATGGTGGCGAGATTTAATTTTCTAAAATTAATGAATATTCGCCATCCTGTGACTTGTCTTGTTGATATTAACTCATTATGTTCATTCATAGTCACAATCACTCCTCATTTCTTAAGAACATAGTGAATCAGACTAACCCTTGCACTATCTAAAATAGGGTAGATACTTTCAGCATCTAACCACTTTAAAATCTCTTTCTTAGTAACTTCCTTCATAATTGTATTTAATCTCCTTTGAGGGTTAGCCCTCGGTTTGCAGTTCTCTTCCATATGAATTATATACATACAAATTGAAGGACTAATTCCTTTTATATTAGTAACTGCCCATCCAAACACTTTCTTATAAGTTTTTAAAGTTTTAATTAAACTCACTTCTTCTTCTTGAGGAAATTATATCAGGTAATGTTGAGGAATCACCTAAAAAAGCATACTTTAAATGTTTAGGACGTAATTTCAACTCAAGTTCAGGTGATTTTTCAATTGATGGACAAAAAGATGTATGTTTTTCTATCATGTCCAAAACTTCAAAATTTTCTCGAACATAATTTGAATATTTCTTATAAAAATCATCATATAGATCTAATTCCTCTTCTTGCTCATTTTCAAACTCTTTCATTTCCAATTTCTCTTCATAAGTTATTTTGAAATGACATTCACTTAGACATCTTATCACATCCATTTTATAGCATTCATCATCTTTATCTTTTACAGGATATCTCATTGATTTGGAAATACTAAACGTAACTGTCAGATCATTGATGCACATAGTTAATTCCTCTTTCTAGACATCTATCATTCCTCTTCTTATAGCTAGGAAAGGTCTCCCCAAAATGATTGGTGTATCTTTATCTTCCTTCATATCTAGCACAATAACATTAACAGGAAAGATAAATTGATCCATTTTCACTAAGACATCTTCTATAACTCATTGCAGAGTTACAATAGTAGAGGATATTTCTCCAAATCCCAATCTTTTAAATATTGATAATGACATAAGGTTAATTCTTGCAACTAAATCACATAAAGGTTTCCCATAAAAATTGTCTCCTATTGCACATTGAATTGTGAAGCTACCAGGATCTTTAAGCATTTCAAGAAGCTTTTTCTTGAATTATAGCAATGCACTCCTCATTAAGTGCAACAGTCTCATTATCAAACTTCCTTTTCTTGTTAAGAATATCCTTCCTAAACTTCACATAGCTTGGTCATTGTTCTAAGGCTTCAAGAAATGGAATGTTAGTTATAAGCTTCTTATTGTTTATCCAACTTATGTTGATGGAGCCTCTAAGGAAATGGAGGTGGTGGCTTTTCCAAGTCAACTTTAAGTGGAAAAAAAGGCCTCTCTAAACCTTTATGAGCATCCTATTTGGGCACTTCAATTTCTTTTCTCTCTACTTTAATCTCTTTTTAAACTCTACCTTCCAATTTTCTTTCACTTCTAAGTTGAATGGCTTTTGCTTGCTATTTATTTTGGTCTTTCAGATTTACTTCAGTATTAGTACAAAGAGTTCCTTGGGATCTATTACTTAATGAATTTGTTATTTATCCTAATTGATTCTCAATATTTCTAATTGTAACAAATTGACTTTGTAACTAATTTCTCATTTGTAACACCTCTTCTTCTATAGACAACTTTTTCTCCTTAAGTTGAGAATTGATGTTAAAACCTAAATGATAAGTAGATTTGTAATTACTATTCTCTTGGTTGTTCTTGTTTCCCAATGGATTTACTTGGTTGTCCCACCATTGCTGATTATTATCAACTGAAGTATTAGTACATTTAAAGTTGAGATGGTTCTTCCAACCTCTGTTATAATAGTATGAATAAGGGTTATTCAACTTATTGTTTATGGAATTCAAAGTTTCTAATGATGCTTGAGAATCTACCATTGGTCTAATGAATTCTCTTCAGTCATTGCAATTTGTTGAGAAAAATTCATGCCAGAATTATCTAACTTCCTTGAAATTGTAGCAACTTGATTTTCTAACATTATAAAAACATCAGATTCTTAAATATTGGCTACTTTATTAGGATTTACCCTTTTAGAAGGCTATTGATTATTATTAGTAGTCATCTCTTCAATTAAAGCATAAACTTCACAAAATATTTTTGACATCAATGAACCACCAGGAACAACATCGATAATTGAATCTTAACAATTTAATTATCCCAAGGATAAGATACTCGATTAGTCAATTGATGTTTCATTTAAAAGTTATGTGAGTTGATGCCCTTAAGGAGTGTTTGAGTCATTTTAGATTGTGGTGCCTAGAGTTAAAGTCAGGCTTGTAGTGCTTAAAGATTTTAATCACCAATCATATAATTTTCTAAATCTAATCAACTTGAGTTTAGACATCGAACTTATGTCACTACAAAGCATTTAACAATCATAATTAGTGAAATGACCGTTTTCAAAGTTTTAATTTAAGTGTCATATATCCTTATTAAATGATCACACCATCCTCAACTTTGGGCTTAATAAAAGTAAATTATCATCTTTCTGGCTTAAGCCCATCACTTGAGAATCATTTCATCTTTAATTGACTTTTAAGTCATGAAGATTAAGAGAATTATGCTTTTAGTTGATGTTTTGCAAGGGTGTTGAATGGGTTTCTACATTTTAGTCCCATTATATTTCAATCATCTAAACATGTTCATTAAAATTAAATTACTCATTTTCCCTTTGATAATCCTAAGTTTTTTATTAAGGCACCAAAGTCTTAAAATTGACACTTTGCCTTTATGGCACTTCACCTCATAACTCTTTAAATAAAAATCAAATGATTTTGAGAGTTTAGAGTATTATATCCATTAGGTAATTTAAATGTTAGAGGAGGATATATGGACCTCTCAAAAATTAATTTAATTTAGATAATTATTTAAATTCAGAAAATAAGGTTTTCAAATGGTGAGTTATTTAACTTCCTAAAATAAAGCTTTTATTTTTGAAAAAAAATATCATAGGATTCCTTAAGTCTGAGAAATATTTAGGTAAAATTTCATGATTTTTTGAATTAAATTTTTTTTTTATTATTATTTTAGTTTAGATCAATTTTCATGATTTATTTTAAATAGAAAATAGTGTGTTAATTAAAAAAATTTATTTTAATATTTTTATTAGGCTTCTCTAAGTTTAGAAAACTCAGAGAATCAAATTTCATATTTTTGTGACTTTTAATTTATTTATTATAATTATTTTTAGTGATAAAAAATCATTTTTAAGCTTTTAAATATTTATTTTTAACATAAGAAAATTAGAAAAAATAATTTATTGAGTCCCAAGTGAATAGAGAATAGTTAGGGACATTTTGAAATATTTTTGTATTGTTGGAATTTTTATTTATTTTTAATTATTTTAAATTAAAAAATGAGGCTCAAAATCAAGTAATTTACCAAAAATAAATTTTATTTTTCCTAAGTGCTTCTGATCACAAGGAACTAGAAAACCACTTTTCATGATTTTTCTAAGTGTATTTAATTTATTATAATTATTTTAGTACAAAAATACAAGCTTTTTTAAAAAATCCACTTTAGTGCTTAAACTAAGCCAAATAATTTTCAAATTTTTACGGTGGGTAGATATAATTTTTATGAAAAATGTGGAGTTAATTTTGTTAATTTTTTATATTTATTTGATTTACACAAATTAATACAAAGTATTCACATTTAACTAAGTATAGAAATTTACAAAATGATTCAAAACATCATAATATTTTTTGTAGACTTTTCTCACCACAAGAAACATACTAAAATTATTCTCATAATTTTGTACGTGATATTTTGATTTATTCAATTACAATAAGCCAAAATTGTCACCTTAGCTTGAAAATTAGGGTTAGAAGCATAGAGATGCTATCTGACCTTGTAAAAATAAGAGAATATCTCCTCTGTGATGGTAAATAATCCCTCAAAATTTCAAGCTATCATGAAATATTTTAAGCCATGGAGAATTAAAATACCACAGAGGGTATTTAATTCATTAATAATAATATATTCAAAAAATAAATTTTATTTTTGTCCACATTATTCTCCTCTATTCAGTGAGCAAGTATGTATTTTTCTTTTATTATTATGATTTTTTAGAGAAAAATATGGATTTTTGAAGTTTAGGCATTTAAAATAATTCAAAATTCCATATTTTTCTACTTATCCACGAGGCGCCAACTCATCCTCGTCCTCTCCGAAGGCTCCACGCATCGCTCAGCCATTTGACACCACCAACCACGTAGCCTCCACATGGACGGTGCTTTATGCACAATGGAACTGTCCGGCTTGATCTCCTCTGTCCGTTGAAAACAGGCGTGATCAGAGAGCTCTCCGTTATCGTCCCCAAGTGACCTAGCCCGTGAGCCATTCACACTAAAACATGAAGATCTTGGCTTAGACTCAACCAAATCTCATGGGTTTTATTTCTAAACCTTCATCTACTCAAGACAAACCCATCTATATGGATTATACAATATGAAATATAGTAAATATATATGTATGGAGAGTAAAAATAAGCTCGAATTGTGGTTAGGGTTCAATACCTTTGTTTGATAGGTTAGACCTCAATTAGATGATTTTGGTGGCTTTGTTTGGTCCAAAAAAATCTCCAAATGAAGTCCAAAGCCTTGGTGAATGGTCTAGGTTTGAATTTGATCAAGGTGGTTTTCAGGTTTTGGTCTAGAGCTAGAATAGAGGCCACTTTAGAGGGGGCTTTTGTGGGGAATTAACTTCTCTCACTGTGGGGATGGTGTCTGCATAAGTAGTTGAAGTTTGGTGAGTTGTGGAGCTATGGGGAGTTCTATCCTTGTTTTGACAGAAATTTTAACTTAAAATTGAGCTCAATAGTGAGGATCAATGAGGAAAAAAGGTGGGCTTGAACCGAGGAGGTCTTAGGGAGTCTCTGAGAGCAATTTGACAGAGTTTCCTTAAGCAAATTTTAGCTCTCCTTTTCTTTTCCATGGAGGTGAGGTTTAAATAAAATGGTCTAGGGTGGCTTTCATGGCCAATTGAGGGGTGCAAAATGATGCTTAAGTGGAGGGTTTGGAAGTGCTAAAGCCAATTGGAATTAACCAACTCAGATGGGTGAGTTTGTGTTTGAATTTTGGCTTGGGTCTCTCTGTTTTGGTGTTTTTCGGCCACTAGGCCAGTCGACAGGGCCAAAGGAGGTGGCCATGAGGTCAGGTGAGCTAGTGGGAGGGTTAATTATAATTAACCCTTAATGACAAGTGATGATCGGGAAGTTTTTTGGTTAAGGCCCAAAAATGGGAATAACTCCCTTAGTTTAGGGATCCAATGGTCCATAGCTCACCATCGCTGGTCCAAGGGGGTCTAGCTTGGTCAATAGAGTGTGCTTAGTGGCTGTGGAGTCATCAATTTGGTGGATTTGGGATGGTTAAGTTAAGTTTGGTGCATGGGTCCAATTTGGATCCAAATGGCTAAGATTTGGGTTTGGGTTTGGCTAGCCATGAATTTGAGCCCAATTAATTTATCAAAATTGTTTAGAAGATTTTTATGAAGATTTTTTATGAAGGATTAAAGTGATTTTGAATCCAATTGGAAGCTCAATTTGAAGGATTTTGGGATTTTGGTCAATTTAGGCACGCTAGACTAGACTTAAATCTAGGTTGGGCTAAGGTTGGGTGAGGTTCAAATTGATTATTGAAAATGATCTATAGGAATTTCATGAAGAGTTTTCAACTTAAAATGGTTGCCAATTTTGTGGTTAAGGCATTCAATTTGGTGGAATTTGGAGAAATAACTAATTTGGGACAGATTTAGAGATTTTTGGACTTGGGCTGAAATTAAATGAGATTGAGGCTTTACCAAGGCTAAATGAAGGTCATGTTTGGTGTGTAGGAGTGTTATAAAAGATTTAGGATGCAAATTAGGGCAAATTAAGTAGGCTATGGGGTTCAATTTGGTGGGATTAAGTCATAGGGCCAAAATTGGGGGTTTAACTTAAATCAAGATTAAGCTCAAAGCATGGGCCAATTAGGCTTGAATTTTATTTAGATTGGTCATATGAAAGATGCATTTGAGTTTATAATTGAAATTGAGGGAAATTGGGTCCAAATTGATGGAAATTTAAGATAAATTTGCGGAAATTGGGCCTTTAAAGGCAATTTAGGGGGTTTTGGTCAAAATGGTCAAATTGGCAAATTGGGTTCAATTGAAAGGTTCAAATTAATTTTGGAGACATTTGAAGTGATTTTTAAGGTTTTGGGAAAGTTTGGGGTGCCAAGGGTTTTTTTTTTTTTTTGGCAATTTTTGGGGTCTTTTGGTAGTTTTGGAATTTTTTGTTGATTTTGGGTATTTTGAAATGGTTTGAAATATTTTTTGAACAAATTTAGGTATTTTGATAGAATTTGGAAATTTTTGGCCAAATTTAAGGTTTCAATGGCATTTAGGTAATTTAGGTAGATTTAGGGGTAAAAGGCCATGGTGGGTATTTTTGGTAGAATTGGGAAGCCAACCACTATATGTGAACTATAGACCAATGGAATCCCCATTTGGGTCCTCTATGTACTGGTCTTAGCTAAACCCTAGCCCAGGGGACCTATAGTGGTTGGCCCCCAAAAGATCCAGGGATCAAAGTTAACAATTTTGGGTTTAGGGTTGTGAGTGATTGTGGGTGAGAGTGAGTGTAGGAGAGTGAACTAGCTCCAGACCAACACCCAGGGCTAACCCTAAGGTCAGACAGTCCTATGAGGGCTCATATTGAGCTCCCTCATACTGACCCCCACCTACTATGTGCTAGAGGTTAGGACCAATATGTGGAACTTCAAGTTGAGCAAGGAGGAGTCTAGAACTTCTAATGGTGAGGGTTCCTTTCCTAGTTTTCTAAGAATAGTCAACAGAAAAGTCCTATGGCTGGACCTTAGGCAACTAAAGGGGGAAAACTAAACCTCAACCAAAAATGAGGTCAACAATTATGAAGATGTAAAATTGGATTTTTAGTAGGTGCTCCCCCAAACTGATTATTTCATACAATTTAGATAATAGTAGGTTTAAGGTCAAATGAATTAGTCGCTACAACAAGTTTTTGAATGCTACAATCAAGTTCATCCACCAAAGGGTTTGCATACTCTCTTAAGGGTCTAAACTTTTCAACATTTTGATTATTTTGATTTGCCATTTCTTGAAATTTTTTTTTAGTAATTTTTAATTTTTTTCTCTGATTCAGAATCGTAGGACACAAGTCTTGTGGAACCTAAATTATGGAAACATTACTAGAAAACACATAAAATAAAAACATACAAATAAGAACTTTATAGAAAAACAACTATACAATATCCCTTTAGTAAATCTAAAAATTTAAATAAGACTTTATAAAAATAGAAATTTCCTTTCTAAAAATTTCCTTAAAAATTTTGCAATATTTGTTAATTATCCCTCGCAAATACTTGGTGCAGGTTCTTCGGTTATATATGTTAATGCGATATATGTGATTATATTCTTAATTTACTTAACTATAATTCTTACTTTGCAACAAAGCCAAAAAATTGATCCCAAGCAAAAGCTAGGTAAATTCTTAACTTTGAAGAAAATAAGAATACATATATAATGTTTAAATATGGGATACGAAAGTATACATATCGTTATCAAGTAATATAGGACTTTTTGATTAAGACCCAAATGTTGAACCCACAGGAAAAATTACAATATGCACTTTACAAAATAGGAGAAATTAGATAAAAAAAATTCCACTTAGCAAAATATTCTTACTTAAACTCTAGATGCTATAATAGGAATGAAAGTTCAATTCTTTTTGTAATGTTTGATAATTGAAAATAAAGTAAGCAACTAACTAAGTTAACAGGATATTTGCAAGATGAATGTAATATAAATAAAATATATTTTTCCTTATCATGAATCAGTAACTAGTATAGGAATTATGTTATGGAAGTATTCTAATTGTGTTGAGCCAAATAGGAGTAATATTATTCTTTACCTTTAGTAAAGATGCTATAAAAACATTGGCTAATTATAGTTTGAATAGTCTTGAAGACCGGTTAGGTAAGGAAGATACTACCTCTCACTCTAGAGTTCCCTCCTCTCCATTCACCTTGGGGCTAACATCTTATATCATGACCTAAAAATATAAAGCAAATTGGGGGCTTTAGCCTGTCAATCTAAAAGTCTTCTAATTCTACATCCTTCAAAATTTATTTCCCTATTTATTTATACAACCCATGAGCTACATTATCATCCATAAAAGCAAATGTGATTCTTACCATTGTTGACTGAGACAACATCATCTTGGATCGTACATGCTCTCACAATAGGTATTAACATCTTAATTGACCAAATTAAGAAGTAAGTGAAATTTAAGGTTTAAAACCATTACAACTTCATCCAACATTAAAGTCTAATACTTCATACAACTTACCACCAATACTTAATGACTTATCATTTTAAGTAAAAAGATAAAGAAAATTACTCAGAATTCATGGAGAAAACACAACGACACTTGAGTTTAATAGTTGAAATCATGCACACAAACATGAAATCTAAATTAAAACCAAATTTAGTCACAAAGATAAAAACTTATCTCAAATTCCTCTCCACCAAATGTCTTGAAGTTCCTTTGAATCTCTTCCTTCACTCACAATACAAACTAAAACTCAAAATAAAAAGAAAAGGTGGGCAGTGGCGGCGACGTATGTGGTGGTTGGCATTGGTCGATCTAGATGGATGGATGATAACTGATCCACCTCCTCCATAGATGATCCAAGTCTACTTTTATAAAAATGCAAGGGGTGTCTTGGAGTCTCTTCAAATGTGTCCCCATTGAATGAATATTCTAGAAGTTGCCTCTTTTCAAAAGCAATTGAATGAATTTTTGTGTCCATTAACTATTTCCCACATTTTAACTAAGGGTTGCTTCAAATACCTCTTTAAAAATTCATCCAAATTAAATGAATTATCTAATAACTATTTTTGGCACTTAAGCACGGGGCACCCCGCGCTTAGGCATGGCTCTCTCTATTTAATTGGCACATAAGAGCCATTCCTGGGTGCTTAGGTGTGCTAGTCTTGGGCGCGTCAGAGCCTCAGTTCATTTTTGCACCTACTTCATTTTTGCTCCAAATTTGTTCGTTTTTCACTCATTTCACAATTTTTCATCCATTTGATTGTACTTGAAATAAAAACACACAAATAACTTTCAGTAAAGCGTAATATCTCAAAAATATGTATAAAAATGTCTACATAATGAGTATATATTTAAAGTGTATCACTCGACATTCCAAATCTTGTCAAATTATTTTTCCTTAAAAATTTTGCAACACTTTTATCATCACACCAATGTAAAACAATCGCTTTAATCCATTTTGAAACATAATCAACAACTTTTAAAATATAAATTTTTCCAGAATATGGTATAAATGGTCCACTAAAATCTAAACCCCAAACTTAAACAATTTTATCTTTAAGAGTAAAATTTAGGGGCATTTCATATCTTGTAGAAATATTGCCTACAGTTTGACATCTATCACATTTTTTTATATA
>NEWO01000565.1:34699-66474 GCA_003013225.1 Phalaenopsis aphrodite
CATTAGTAGGGGGTGGTAATTCAACAATTGCTTAAATTTTTCCTAGATCTACTTCCATGCCTTTCTCAGAAATCTTATGTCCCAAAACAATTTCTCCTGCAACCATAAATTGATATTTTTCCCAATTAAGAACAAAGGTTATTTTTTCACAGCATTTTAGAACCCTTGTTAAATAATCTAAACATGAATTGAAAGAAGTTCTAGGAACTAAGAAATCATCCATAAAAATTTCAATTTCTTTCTCAATTTACTCACAAAAAATTGACATCATACATCTTTGAAATGATGCAGGTGCATTACATAATCCAAACAGAATTCTCCTGAAAGCAAATGTTTCATGCAGACTAGTAAATATTGTTTTCTCTTGATCTTCAAGAGCATTAGATATTTGATGATATCCAGAATATCCATCCAAAAGGCAAAAATAACGGTGTCTAACTAGTTTATCCAACATTTGAGAAAATATAGAGGAAAATGATCTTTTCTGATGACAGCATTTAATTTTCTATAGTCAATACATACTCGCCATTCGCTGAATTATCTTGTAGGAATTAGTTCATTCTTTTCATTTGCTACAACAATCACTCCATCTTTCTTAGCAACACAGTGAATATGACTAACCCATTAACTATCTGAAATTGGATAAATAATTTAAGCATCCAATTACTTTAAAATGTCTCACTTAAAAACTTCTTCCATTATAATATTTAATCTTCTTTGAGGATCAATTCTAGGTTTATAATTATCTTCCATTAAAATTCTGTGCATACAGATTGTAGGACGAATTCCTTTAATACCAGCCAATGTCCATCCAAAGGCTTTCTTATAATTTTTCAATGTCTCTAATAACTTTCCTTTTTGTTCATCAGTCAAATCTAAGCATATAATAATATGTAATGTATATGAGTTCCCAAAAAATGCATACTTTAAATGAGTAGGTAGAACTTTCATCTCATGTTTAAGAGGTTTTTTAATAGAAGGTATCAGAGGTTTACTATTTTTCAGTAATATCCAAATTTTCAAATTCTTCCTAACATAATTTAGCACCTAAGTGTTTTCCTCTTTTGAGTCACTTTCAAAATCCTTTTCAATTTCTAATTCTTTTTGTCTCAAATTTACTTCTTCTTTTTGATTTGATATTACTTTACATCTTTTTTAAAAATTATTAACGATCATATAGTCAATTATAGACATTTTGTAACATTTACCATCTTTTCCTTTATCAGGATATTTCATAGATTTAGGCACATAAAAGTTACTTTCTGATCATTAACTCTTATGGTTAATTCTCCTTTTTACACATCTATCATTGCACATCCAATAACTAGGAAAGGTCTTCCTAAAATAATAAGAATTTCTTTATCTTCCTCCATATCTAACACAATGAAATCAACAAGGAAGATAAATTTATCCACTTTAACTAACACATATTCTGTAACCTCTTTAGGATAATTGATAGATTGATCAGCTAACTGTAGGATTACAATAGTGGGAGAAATATCTACTAAACCTAGTCTCCTAAATTTAGATAATGTCATGAGATTAATGTTTGCTACCAAATCACATAAAGTTTTTTTCACAAAATTTTTCTCTAATTGCACAAGGTATGATGAAACTACAAGGATCTTTAAGTTTTGCAGGAAGCTTTTTTTGAGTTATTGCATTGCACTCCTCACTAAGTGCAACAGTCTCATAATCTTCAAACTTCTTTTTTAATGTAAAATTCCTTTCATAAACTTTTTATATCTTGGCATTTGTTCCAAAGCTTCTAGAAAAGGAATATTAATTGTAAGCTTTTTAAATATCTTACAAAATCCTGAAAGTTGTTGATCAAGTTTTGGCTATCTAAGCCTTTAAAGAAAATGAGGTGGTGGTCTTTCTTCATTCTTCTTAGTTCGAGAAACATGTTTTTTCTCTTCCTTAGGAATTATTTTTTCCAGGTTTTCTAGTTTATTTATCTTTTCCCTCAACTTCAATTTCTTTTCGAACACCAACACTCAATTGCTTCCCACTTCTTAATTGGAGAACTTTAACTTGCTCTGACTCTTTACTTTTATCTTTAGGATTGATCTCAACATTACAAGGAAGTACTCCTTGAGGTCTATTCCTAAGTGAGTTAGCAATTTATTCTAGTTTATTCTAGTAATCCCTGAGGTCTATTCCTTTGACTCTGTAATTGATTACCCATTTGTAACACCACTTCTTCAAAAGACGAATTCTTCTCCTTAACTTGTTGATTGATGTAAAATTTAGGAGGATAAGTAGGTCTAAAGTTAGAATTACCCTAATTGTTCCGATTCCCAATGTGTTTACTTGATTGTTCCCCATTGTTGACTTCCACCACTAGAATTTTTATTCCAATTAAAGTTTGGATGTTTTTTCCAACTTGAGTTATAATAATTAGAATATGAGTTATTGGGTCTATTAATAGCATTTATATCTTCAAATGAAGTTTAAGAATTAATCATTTGTGATAATGAGTTTTCTTCAATAAATTGAGGATTTTGAGAAAAATTCATTCCAATTTGGTCTATTTTCATAGATAATGTAGCAACTTGTGAAGAAACCATTGAAATAACATCATTATCATGAATACTAGCTACTTTTTTAGGATTTACTCTTTTAAAAGGCCATTTGAAATTATTTGTAGCCATTTCTTTTATTAAAAAATATGCTTTATTAAATGATTTATACATTAATAAACCTCCAACAACAACATCTATGATAGAACTATGGGATCCAACTAACTTATTATAGAAGTTTTGAACAATTAACCAGTCTAGTAAAGAATGATGTCCAAACTTTCTAAGGAGTTTCTTAAAGCTTTCGGAAGCTTCACAAATTGACTTCCATTCATATTGAGTAAAAAAAAAGTAATATCATTTATGAATTTAGTAGTTGTTGAAGGTGGAAAATACTTAGCCAAAAAATCTTTTCTTGAAACTCTCCAAGTTCTAAAAGATCCAAGTGCTAATGAAATTTTACCACATTTTAGCTTTATCCCTTAGAAAAAGGAGAAAGTTAAGTCTGACGACATCATTTGATACATCATCATATTTAAATGTAGCACACAGTTCTAAAGAACTTGCAAGATGTAAATTTGGATCCTCATTTGATATTCCCCCAAGTTGAGTGTTTTGTACTATTTTGTATTATTTCAGGTTTAAGTTCAAACAAGTTAGCTGCCATAATAGGAGTTTGGATTATTTAAGTGAATTTCATCTGTCGTAAGGTTTGCATAATCCCTTAACATTTTTTTGTAAATTATTATGTTCATTTTCACCAGTTTGAATTTCAATATTATTTTGTGAAGTGTTCCCCATATCTTGAAAATTATGAAGTCTTCCTTGATTTTAAATTTTTTTATAGACGTTTTAATTCAGAATTGTAGAGCACTAAAACTTTAGATCTCGAACTATGCCTACAAATATTAATATTCAAAAATTAAAATAACACAAAAACATAAAATTTTCTTTATATTAATTTTTTCACTTTTTAAATAAATTTTCAATTTTATTATTTTTTAATTTTTTAATCTTTGAAATTTTTTTAAAAAACTTCAATAAAATAAAATCTACAATTCAAACAAAATTACAAATCAAAAGGCTTACATTCCAAATTTAAAAAGTTTTAGTTACATATTCCCGACAACGGTGCCAAAAATTTGATCCGACCCACAATTACTTATATTTTTAATCTCCAAAATATTATAAAAAACTTGACCCAAATTATATTAAGTGGTCAGTGTGAATGAATGTAATGATATGGAAAATAAATAATAAAACTTCACACTAGATGTACTATGGAAGTATACATATCGTTTTAAGTAATATAAAATTTTCCTTAAAAACCTTAATATCGATTCCACGAGGATAATTGAACTATTTGAATTGGCTTGCTTAAATTAAATGAAAATTATATTTAGATTGCAAATTTAAATGAAAATGAATTGACAACCATGAATAAGACTAAATTAAAGCAAATAAAACTTACTATGATTAATAGTTTAATAAAAGTAATTATAATGGGTGTGAATAATATGTAAAGATCTTTCCCTTTGCAATGAGATATTAATATATGCAGGATTTGAATGAGTAAAAATATGATGATGTATTGTGACAAATAGGAGAAATTATATTCTTTACCACCTCCCAGTGCTTGCAAATAAAATTGACTAATTTAGAGTTTTTTACGAGCTTGTGTAGTAGTGATGAATATATTCTGGCCTCTCACCTCCAGATTACTCATTGTGTCCTCTCTATAAGACTTACAAGGGACCCTTACATCCAAAATATAAACTAAATTTAAAAAAGAACCTAGTCTGTCACCTTAAAAACATTAATTTTATGCTTATGAAAACTTATGTTTCTATATATTTGCACTCCCCCTTAGGTGATTGCAATGGCTTTGCCCCGAATGAAGTGTGACACCACTAGTTGGGTGAAATCATAACCTTATAAGGTCTTTATGTTTATCAAAAAATTTGAACCTCACAAGTGGTCATTTTTAAAGTCAATGAAGAATAGGTGAAATTGTCATCACAATTTTTAAAAATCTATAAATCGTTCTCATCCCATAAGATTAACTCCCAAGATCGAGGAGAAATAAATGGAACTACTCAGAAGTCATGGAGAGTAAAACAAAATCATCAAATTTGTTTTGAAATCAAAGTCTTATAAATAAAAAATTAAACACAAATACAAAGCACCTTATGTCTTATCCGCAACACAAATTTTAGAGTCTCCTTCAAGAAATCTCCAAAATCTTACTATTACAACCCTAAAAGCATACACTTAAACACTAAAGTGGGACTTTAAATATTACCAAAAGGTCCTTTATTTAGTACAATTTTTGTTCATATTAATAGATCTCTGAAAATAACCAAGGGTTGCTTCAAACACCCTTACAAAATTTGGCCAAATTCAATGATTCTTCTAGAAGGGTAGTTATTGGTGCTAGACCATTGGTCTAAGCGCCACAGCGCCCATTACCCATGTCTGTGGTGCTATACCGCCAGAGGACACACTGTGGCATCATACCATTTTGCACCAGTTGTTCTCATTTTTCCCTCATTTTCTCCAAATGTCCATTCCATTTAACTGAAACTAAAAGCATTTAAAAAATATCTTCCTTTAAAGTGTAATATCACTAAAAATATACATAAAATGATCATAAAGTATGCACTAAAAATAGGTAATTTTAAGGTGGATCATGCCCTTTTTATCTAATAAAACGAGAAATCATGAAATGTATTATGGATCAAAAAATCTTCTCTCTTAACCCCTCACGTAGGAACAACACACTCTCCTTCCTCTTTCTTATGATCACCTTTTTATTGAAATAAAAGAGGCCAATGAGACCGAGGAAAAAACTTCAATCCCTTATTGACCCCGAGGTCAACCCTTGATCACCTCTCTTTCTCTTTATCTGTCTCTTCTCTTATTTTTCTTTATCTTCCTCTCTCATGATCATCAAATTCTATTCCTTAGGTATGATCTACATGAAAAAATAGGATTCAACATCATAATAGATGTGGTTAGCGTGGATCACTTTGTCAATAATAAGAAGAACAACACAGAGAAAAAACTTGACCGTGACACACCTAGTAAGGAACTCAAAGGGGAACTTGCACAAAGAATAGATACGAATCCCAAAACATCATTTATGTTGCCTTCGTAGAGCCTTTGACTAGAATCAGATTCAGAACTAAAACTTTCATTCCCATTAAATTTCAACGAGAACTCAAGGACTTTATGGAGTCCAGAAAGTGATCACTAGGGACTTTAAGTATGATAAAATGTCGGTTATGTGACTGACTCAAAAAAGCCTTGCTTTATGATGCCAGCAGCAAATGAGATCCCACTCTTTAATAGGTTGAAGTAGTTGGGCCCTCTACCCACTCCCAGCAATTAAAATAACATAAGATTCTAATGAACAATATTCAACAAAAGTATAGCATTAGACCAATTCTCAGTCGGCAAAGAACATTACCATGGTATTGAAAGCCCCGCGTACCCATGCATTATCTGTTAGAAAGAAGTGTCATAGCAGTCATCGACCGAACTCTTCATCATTTTGCTGGACCATGTGAGGCTTCTCCACTTCTATCAAGCGGTCATCATTAACACTGATAAAAAAAACTACCTGACCATTATTTTTTGTCAAGTTAACTAACCATTGCACACGTGCTCTTCTTCTACCACGTAGAATCCATCTCCTCGTCTGATGAGCTCACCAACTGACAGCCAATCGGACCCTGATTATTGCTGTGAAAACAAGGAAGATTTACATACATTTCATCATTTGATCATTATCTTTCCACCAGGACCTCGCTAGTCGGTTGATGACTCTAACAGGCTGAATGTAGGACATATATCATATTTTTTTGATATTTTGGATTTTTATTTAAAATAAACAAACAATAATTAAACACACTACATAATAGCATTACAATTTATAAATCAAAGTCTTATAGGTTCAACTAAAATTCTCCTAAAGCTCTTACCATAGCATCCCCGACAACAGTGCCAAAAACTTGACCCAACCTGAAATTGCCCATTAATTTAAATTCCCAAAAGATGACAAAAAACTTGACTCAATTTATATTTAGCAGCTAGTGTGAAAAATATAAATGTTATGAAATTTAGAAAATATTTTACACACTAGGGGTACTACGCAAGTATACATGTAGGGCTTTATTTAAAAACCTCAGTATCGATCCCACAGAGAAGCAAGGTAAAAATTCCCTTAGGCTAATTCTAGTCTGCTATTATCAGGTCTTAGTTTTGTAATTTTCAAATAGTTTGGTTTTACTAAATTTACTAATTTACTATAAAATTAGAGTTAATTAAATTAACGAAAAAACCTAATCTAAGTAAATTGGTTAAATTTTGGATAGCTTTTATATAATTAAAATCCCTTTTTCTTTGCGATGAGATTATAATCAGAGTGGGAATCAAATATTTAATTTTTAAAATGTTTTATTGTGATCAATAGGAGCATACGTGTTTCCTTACCCTCTTCCAAGTGCATAAAGAACATTGACTAATCTAAAGTAAGCTCCAACTTGTGTGATAATGCTGGGTAGATTCAAGCGTGCCACTTCTAGATTTCCCACTGGCCCTCTCTATAAGATCTACTAGAGACCCTTAGTTCTAACTTTAGACGAAATTGGTAATGGATCTAGTTTTTCACCCTAGAAACACCAATTCTACGACCATCAAAACTTATCTCTCTATTGATCCAACCTGCACTTACGCATATTTAATTTTCTTAATTTTGTCAAAAAATATACATCAATTTATATCTAATGGCTAGTGTGAACAAATGCAATGATTTATAAATTATATAATATATTTTCACACTAGGGGTACTACGCAAGTATACGTATCAATTCAAGTAATATAGGATTTTCTTTAAAAACCCCAGAATCAATCTCACGAGAAATGCGGTAACTCTTAAAATCAACTTAAAGAATTCTATTTAAATTGCAAATTAAAAAAATAAAACATTTAAAATGACCTTTTTACTAAAAATTTCTACTAAAAGAGCTTAAAAAGGAAGTAACAACTAAATGTAACACCTTAGAAAAATATAATGACAAGTTTGGATATTATGGAAAGCCTTTCCCATTACAAAAATATTTTAATCTTTGTAGGATTCAAGTGATTCAAAATCAAATTGAGCTATTGTGACAATTAGAAGCATACCTTATTATTCACCCCTCCTGGCACTTGCAAAGAACATTAGCTAACTTAAGGCCGATTCCTTAACATGTCAACTCCACATCAGTGTTATCTAGCCTCTCACCTCTAAATGTTCCTAGCATATGTCATCGTAATCCCAATTTCAGGGTACTAAAACTTAAGCCAAACTGATAAAAATCTAGCCTATCATTCTAGATCTAACCAATTTTATGCTCATCAAAATTTATCTCCCATTTTATTTGCACACTTCCTTAGATGATTGCAATAGCTCACCTAGAATTAATTGTGGTATCTAGTAGTTGGGTAAAATCATATCCCTCCCTAGTCATTATGTTCTCAACAGATTTTAACCTCACAAGTGGTTAGTTAGTAAAGTAAATGAAGATTCAGTGAAAATACCATCACAACTTTTAAGAGTAAAAGGAAATCTTTAAATCATTCTCATCCCACAAGATTAAGTGCCATATGCAAGAAGAAAGAAATGAAACCACTTAGAATTAATGGAGATAAAAAAAATAAAACAATTGCAATTAAATCCATGTCTTACAATAAAAACTCAAACACAAATACAAAATACCTTATGTATTCTCCCCAGCAAACTTTTGGAGTTTTCTCTAAGCAATCTCCAAACTTCTTCAAACTAAAACATACTCACACTTACTCTTGAACACAAAGTATGAAAAACCTAACTCACTATTGCTGCTCAATTGAAGTTTTGAGGCTCCAAAAGGTCTTTAATTTTGGCCAAAACCTTCTCATTAAATAGAATATAGAAAATAACTAAGGTTTGCTTCAAACATCCCTCCAAAATTGGGCCGAACTCAAGACCCTGTTTAGACTTGAATGCTTGATTATTATATTCCAAAGTTTTTCAATGTATTGTGATTGATCTTTTGACCATTGCATAGGTACCATACCAATTTGAGCAAGATTTTGAACACAATGCGAGTACCAATGTTGACCTCACTTTTGGTTGAGGTTTAGTTTCTCCTCTTTAGTAGCCTAAGGTCTAACCATAGGACTTTCCTATTGACTATTCTTATATAACTAGACAAGTAACCCTCACCATTAAAAATTTTAAACTCTTCTCTAATCAACTTGAAGTTCCACATATTGGTCCTAACATCTAGCACTTAGTAGGTAGGGTCACTATCGGGGAAACTCAAGATGAGTCACCCTTAGGACTGATGGACCTTAGGGTTGACCCTGGGTGTTGGTATAGGGCTAAGACACTTACTTGCAATCACTTACACTCACAATCTCTCATTACCCTAAACCCAGAATTTCTAGGCTTTGGTCCCTTGATACTTTTGGGAGACTCCTGCAGGTGGTTTCCTAAAACCATTAGCCCTAGGGTTTAGCTAAGACCACTACATAGAGGACCCAAAATGGGATTTCCATTGATCCATGGCTTATTTATGGTGGTTGGCAATCCAACTCTATCAAGATACCCAACCTACTCTATTGCCCCTAAATTCCCCCGAATTACCCAGATACCCTTGGAAACCCAAATTTGGCCAAAATCTCCAAATCTAGCCAAAATACCCAAACTTGTTCAAAAATCATTTCAAACACCTAGAAAACACCCAAATTATCCAAAATCCCAAAATTGGTCAAATTACCAAAATACCCCTCTTTGGCACAAAATTCCAAAAATTCCAAAAAAATCCCAAAATTTCTCAAAACCCCCCCAATATTCCCAATTTCTTTTTTCTAAACTATCACGTGACCCAATTTTGTCAATTTAACCATCCAAATTGCCCTTTAAAGGCCCATATTTTCTCCAAATCACCTCAAATGTCTATCCAATTAGTCTCAATTTCCTCAATTTCAATTCTAAAATCAAATTAACTTTTCATATGACCAATTAAGACCAAATACAAGCCCAATTGATCAATGATATGAACCCAATTTTGATTTAGATCAAAAACCCAATTTTGGCCCCATGACTTGGTTCCACCAAATTAAACCCATAGCCCACTCAATTGGCCACAATTTGAGTTGAAAAATCTTCATAAAATTCCTACACATAATATTTAACCTTCAATTGGCCTTTCTAGGACCTCAATTTCATTTGATTTCAACCTAAGTCTAAAAGCCCCAAATTTGCCTCAAATTGACCATGTCTCAAAACTTCACCAAATTGAGGGCCTTAACCACAAAATTTCCACTTCATCCCTTCATGAAGAATCTTCACAACACCTCCCTTGATCATGTGGACAATTAAATTTGGACTTATCCCAAGGCTAGCCCAATCTAGACCCATGTCAAACCCAACATGCCCAAATTGGCCAAATCTCAAAAATCCCTCAAATTGACCTACCAATTGAACTCAAAATGACTTCAAAACTTCACCAAAAATCTTCGTAACAATCATCTACACAATGTTGATTGATAAATTGGGTCATTTCACATGGCTAACCTAGCCCAAACCCCTACTTTGATCACTTGAACCCACATTGAACCTATGCATTTAATATGGCCTAACTACCCCAAAGTCACCAAATTAACTCCACCTCAGCCATTGGTTAGGCTCTAAGACTGAGCCAAAACCCATCTAACCACCTAAACTTAGCCATGGACCAAAGGTCCCCCAAACTAAGAAATTTTTATTTGCAAAAATGCACATACTTAAGATACCCTTACCAATATTAAACCTCAACCCATTAAATTGCTGTGACAGATTCCCCTAGGTTCCATGAGCTCCTAGCCACCTCCCCCTGGCCGGTCGGCCAAGCTAGTGGCCGGAAAATGGCCAAACTGAGAGCCAGCCCCATGGAGCTTCACCCAAATGAAACCAAAAGGCCAGCTCATCTAAATCAAACTATGGAGCTCCTCTGCCCTCCACCTAAGCACCACAATACACCCAAACTTGTGACTTAAGAGCCACCCCATGGCCATTTTTATAAAAACTCACCTCCATGGCCATTGGAGGTATACTGAAAATTTATTAGAGAGAGCCTCCCAAACTTCTCACAGAACGTCCTTAAGATCCCCTCAGTGCAATCCAACCCCCCCACTAAATTCCACTGTGGAAGCTTAATTTTGAGCTCAATGCTCTGCCCAAAATCAGGATAGAAGTCATTACACTTCCACAGTCCACTAAACTTTAATTACTTTTGCCCACACCTTCACAACCATGAAAGAAGCCAAAGCCCCATCAAATCCCCCTCTCACAAAGCCTCTAACATAACTCTAGATCAGCACATGAAATCGGGCTTGATCGAAATCATCCTTAGGCCTTACACCAAGGCAAGAGACTTAATCCCTAGCCTCCTTGGACCCCAAAGAACGTGCCAAGACCCTGTGATTGAAGCTTCACTTCTTAGAGCAAAGGTATAAAACTTCTCTCCCTCCCGAGCCTATTTTGATTCTCCATTTGATTAGGCTTAATTTCTTTGCATGATTACCGTATGGATATGTTCGTCTCACTTAGACAAGTTGATAGGATCAAACCCAAAGTAATTTGGTTGAGTCTCGGCTGAGATCTTAGGGTTTTAGTGTGGATGGTCATGGGATCACTCTATTGAGGATGATGACAGAGGTCGTTTGATTAAGCGTATATTGAATGGATGGCCAAGATAAAGCCGAACAACGCTTCTTTACACAAATAGTGGGATTGTGGCTGCTGACATGGACTACGATGTCAAATGGGAGCGTGCTGCGTGGAGCTTCGGAGCCGCCGTAGGTTGATGAGGCGCCGCGTGGATAAGTAGAAAAATAAGGCTTTTTTCTATTTATTTAAACTCCCTTAACTTCAGAAATTCATAACTTTTTATAGAAAAATCACAAAAATAAAATAAAAATAGTCACTTGCTTAGTGAATAGAGGAGAACAATGTGAAAATAGTTTTAAGTCCATGTGATGCATATTTTATTTTTAATTAATTAAACACTGATTTGAATGTTTTGATTCTCCATGCATGTAGACTTATCACCATAGCTTGAATTTTTGGCATCTTATAGCCTCTGTTAAGGGAAACATCCTCTAATCTTTCCAAAGTCAGGGGAGGTTCCTAGACAAAGTTCCATATTTTTCAAGTTCGTGTCTTTTATTTGCTTAAATTAATCATGGAAATTAGCATGTTGATTCGAAAATTCCAAGAAATTTTGGAAGTTTTATGATGACCAGGTAACCTTTAGGAAAATTTTTGATGAGTCAAGTCATTTAAAATGCACCCAATTTTCACAAACACTAAATCACTTAGATAATTAATTTTGAAAGACATAAACATTTAAATGACTTGATTTTTTATCTTCACTGTTATATATGATCCAGAGAACTCACAATAAAAATTTCAAAATATTTTGAGTACATTTGATAACTTAAGTTGATTTTTTAAGGTAAACATCATTTTTGGCATTTAAATGATTTTTAAAAACCAAAATATAACTTAAAAATGTATACAAACTTATTTTTAGAGTTTTTTGTGATCAGGGGCATTTTATAAAAATAAAATGATATTTGAAATAAAAACTTCATTTTTAGCCTATTATAAATATTTAAAATAATTAAAAATCCATACAAACCACAAAAATAATAAAACTCATAGAAATGTTCTAAACTGCTTCCTAATCTCTTATGAACAATTTGAATAATTTTCCTGGTTTTCTAAATAAATATATTGAATTTTAAAGCTTAAAAATGATTTTTAAAGGCTAAAAATGGGCTTTCATTAAGAATAATTCCAATAAATCAAATAAAATTGAGAAAAAAATATAAAGTCTTCTTCTTTGAGTTCTCTAACCTCAGAGAGGCTTTTCAAAAATACAAAAGTTAATTTTCCCTGTTTAAAATATTTAATATTTAATAAATACCATAGAATATAAAATAATTCTTAAAATTCAAATAAAATTTAAAAAATATTGCAATTTGGTCCAAAGGCTTCTCTGATCAAAGTCTTCCTCCAGTTATAATTTCAAGGGATTAGGATTTACCTTGGTCAAGTTAGGAATTTTCTTTGGAAAATCCTATTTTTACATGAAAATAAATATACAAATTAAATTAAATTTTGAAAAAATCATATTTTCTCCTCTGATGTCTTGATTGACCCATGAATGAGGTAGGATAAAAATTTCAAAGTCATTGCATTGAATTTGACAAATTATGAAGTGTTAGAGCCTTAGGGGCAAATGTCTAATTTTGGAAATTTAGCCTTAAATAACATTTAGACTTAATTCAAGAAGGAAAATGGGTAACCTTTGATCTTAATTAATTTATTTGATCTTATAAACACAAAGGGTTAATTGGTAGAAACCAACCTCACTTTCTTAAATAAAAAGACAGGTTAATAAATTTCTAAATTTGGAAGTTTATTAAAATAAAATGAACCTAGAACTTAGGGGTGTGAATTTTGAAGTCAATAATTAATCAATTTAATACCCCTATTTTAATTTTCAAATAAGATTCAAATCATGAATCATGACCACCTAAAGCCTAACCTTTTCAAAACTAACTAAGACACTCACCTAGGTCTTAAGGGCTTAGTACTGACTTAGGCTAAATCAAGTTTTGTTTAAATGAGGATTAGAAAAGAAAATATCATTGAAAATTAGAATACCTTTCAAACACTACAAGCCTAATTATGATCAAAATTTGTTTAAGTGTTCCAATAACACTAACTTGCCTCTTTAAGAGTCTTCACTCACATAACTTTCAAAATTAAATTATAGATGATAATTACCTTACTCTAAGGGGTAATTGAGACATCAACGTTCATTGAGCATTAAGGTGTTTTATAAGATGAATTATTAGGCAACATAATAAGTTTAAAAAGAACTCAGGATTTTCCACCAGGCAGCGAGAGAGTAGCACAAATCTGCTTCTTGCTCTAGATCTGTTGGATATCTTGAAGATCTACTAAACATAATTTGTTTTGCTTGACAAAATCATCCATAATTAAACTCCTAAGGACCCATCATGATATGATATAGGGTTAGGAAAACTATCAAAACATTACTTTTTTGCCTCTATATAAATTGCCCTGACATGCATTTTAAGTTTTAGGTGGTGGAACGAGAAGACTCGCCGGGTACGCTTTTACAGTTTTCAACATTGTACTATCATATTGTACTTTTATACCTGCAAAACTTGCATGCTAAACAATGATGCCACCCTGCATGAAAACTAAAACTATCAGAATAGCCACAAATCCAAAACCAAAACCAAATCCAAAACCAAAATCAAAACTAAAATCAACCAGGATAAAATTTACCATTACAACATTCACAAAATAAAATAACTCAAAATTTAATCACAAACATCACACAGAAGTACAATTACAACTAAATTAAGATGTCTCTATTGGATGATCGGGAATCCCTTGGAGGAGGTAACCTACGGTTGCTCACGAGGCTTCCCATGGTCTAAATGAAAATATGGAACTCATTAAGTTGAGTTTAGTAAGTTCATTTAGACTAAGTGAATCGAATAGAAAATAGCGGTGTCAGAACGAGGGAACCATAAAATCCTAACCAGTGTTGCTCTAATCAACTTTAACATGCCACCATAAAATTTAAAGAACTTCAACCATAGAGCCACCTGAGTTGACATTATAACTTGATACATTAGAAAACTCAAACTCGTCACGGCAAGGAGCTTGGAGCTAGTATGGTGGGCAGCACGGTTATCTTCAAGAGCAAAACTTGTCTTCCCCAGCTAAACCAATCTTCCTTTATTAGACTTAAATAATAATAAATAATAAAGCCATAGGACTTCAAGGTTGATTGCTTATGCAACGTAAATCCTCACTTTATCTTTAGGCTTTTGTACAACCCTGTTATACAATATAAGCCTTAACTCGTCTTAGGATTCTAAGGTTGTCGTCCGTTACGACCTAAACCCTCATATCTTTCAGACTATTTATGTGATCGTTTCACACAAATGTAAGCCCTAACTAATAAAATTAGCAGGATGAAACACTAAAATTTGTCTCGTCAAAACTGAAGCCAAACAATAGGATAACTTGGGAAGTCACCGGGGTTCTGCTCTGGATCCATGACATCCCCTAGTTCTTTCTCCTTTGACTCTACAACAAAATGTTCCAAATATGAACCAAGCCCCTTTCAAAGCTCTTTGTCTAATTTCATTGAAAATTCCTTCCTTTTGAAACTCCTTGAAGATAATATTTTCTGATTTTTATCGAGAGTCTTCTTAGGTGACTTTGGTCATTTAAGATGCAAATAACTATAGGGGCTCGCCCTTATAGGAAGCATGTCCGAACCCAGCTTAATATAAACCCTATTTAATTCCTTATATTAAATAAGGGAACTTTTGGCAAATATAAAGGTTTCGTAGACCAAACGGATGTCATATATTCATTAGTTTATTTGATCGAGCCTCAGCCTCAAGTCTTGTGTTCATCCTTCGGGATAGACACCGAATTTGAGGTACAACACTCTTTCAATTACACTATGAAAAATATGGTGTCAGTTTGATTTCATATTTTTCTAAAATTAAATTTATATGTAAATTAAAACGTCCTTCCAAAGCAGGCGACAGGGTCTCGATTCTGGTGACTGACAGCTTCTTGCGGGCAACAACTCCAACCAAAAATAGAGCTGATAGCTTCTGGCGACTCACTGGGATAAGTTTTTCTCTCCATACAAATCAAGAAATATTATCTTCACACCATCGATAATAGTCCATGTCCCTTTTGGACCAAATTACCCTTCTTCTGTTGATATACTTTACCCATTTCTATCTTAGGAAAGTATGGTTAACTCTTTGGACTTCAAGACTAGTTGTTCAACCATCTTTGAACAGAGGGGTTCAGAAGGCCATTAAGAACTCTTTAAATTTTCATGTGGGGTCGGACCCCTAATAGGTGTGTCAGTGGACTAGTTCCACCTGGGCATTTTTTGCCACAACGCATTGGGTCCTAAAATACTTCACATTTCCCTTCCCAATTTGATTTGCTATTCTGCAAATTAAACCAAATCATATTGTGTTGCGCGTACTTTGAGATTTTCTTACATTGATTAAATTTTAAAAGAAGATTTCCAAATACCCATAAATTAAGACCCACCCGGTCTACAGATCAACCTATACTTTCTGTGCTTGCACTAAAAATTACGAGGTTTTTTGCCATATAGCTAACCCTGAAACTTTCTGTTTTAAAGCCTGCTGCAATGGCCTACCCAACGCTGACCTTTTCCTGCAACCTGTCAACGAGTAACGAAGCCCGCAACCTTGCTCCTACCATCAAATTCGGAGCTGGATTTGAAGATCTTGAGATTATCCTCGGGAAAGCCCCATTTGTAGTAATGAAGATCGCTGCTCCAGAAATACAGGAGCTGTCTGCAGAATTCAATTTGAACTACCTTCAAGACTTCCCTACCTGCAAGAAGTCTATAACTACTGCCGTCGTGGCACTCGCCAAACCTGCTAGCCCCGCTACTGCTAAGGGGATAGAAGTGATGATTATTGAGGATCTGACAAAGTGATTAACTGTTGCACCACCCGTATTTGAAATTGGATCAAGTTCAAGGATTGCACCACTGACCTAAACTCAAAATAGGAACCGCAACAGAAGAGTTTGGAGGACCATTAAAGCCTAGGCTCCTAAGGAGACACCCGTTAAAGAGGAGCCTCATCAAGATGAAGAAATGTTACCAGAAATTTACCCACTCCTGCGAGGAAGTAAATTCCATCCTCTGACAGATACCAAGGGATATGAGAGTATCCGAAGGATCGTTGTCGCATTACTGTCACTTCATGGACACGGTGAGGAGAGAAAGAAGTTCACTCCTATCACCCGAGTTAGTACTGTTTTCAGAAGGCTTGCTACCAAAGTAAGATGTTCGATTAGCGAGTTACTTAAACGAGTGGAAGATGTAACTTCTCCTCGCATGAAGAAGGAAATTTTGAAGAGCGTCAAATCCGTCAGACAGTCCTACAAGACAAGTGGAGTGCCACCTACTCACATCCCCGTTTGGTTTCGTTTAGGGAATAGAGTTGATACCACAGTGATCACTACTGATTACACTACCACCAAGACCGTGGCACGTCAACCCGTTCAGTCAAGTCTGGTTCTGAAGATCTTACCCGTCACCTATTATGGAGACATTCCTATAATCCCAAAGACAAAGACAAGATGATTACCTGAAACTTAGCCGGTCTACACCACGGGGAGCATACTTTCCCTCGACATACCCATGTTTCTACTAAGATGCTCCATCTTGAGACATCATCTTCAAAAAAGGAAAAGGTATGGGTACCCATGTTCGCTGCACCGATACAGTCCAGTGAGCCTGCAGGACAGGAAGTAAAACCAGTGTCTGTAATATCTGACATCGTTGTGACAATAGCCAGCGAGATGGAGGAACAAGTAGAGAACGTCCATCAGAGTCCTTCAGATCTGAAAGCGACCAAGGAATCAATAATTTAAGAGAAAGTTGAGAAACTCAGGATCAAGATTTCAGAGTTAGCTCGAGAACACGGAATTTCTGTCAATAGTGACAATGAAAATTTTGATTACAATGATTACTTGGAGGAGGATTTCATGTATGTCCATGTGATTGAAACTAGAGCCATCACATCTGCGCGTGAGACTCAACCTTACAACGAAGAGAACGCTATAGATGAGCTGTGTAGGGTTATCCTCTTAAGGGATGAGCAAGTTAATCTACTGGAGAAAATAATAGAAGAGATGACTTCATCTATGACCGCTATGGCCACCATTCAGGGGCAATTACAAGCACCGCAATTGGCTTCTCCAGAGATTAATCAGCCAGCAATCATACACATTATAGATGAAAGAAGAGAGGCTACTTCAGCTAACAAAGATGAGCAGCCAAAGAAAGATTCTCCATCAAGTGTCATGCCAGAAAAAGAGTTCAAGCAAATTGTTGAACAAGTGTGGGACGCATTAGCCCAATCCAAGGGCAGTGCATCAATTTTGAAGGGTAGACCTTACCTAGAGGAGTTCGATGTTGTGCCTTTCCCCAAGGGTTTTGTGGCCCCAAAATTTAAGATATTTGATGGGACTGGAAATCCCAGATAGCATATAGCATTTTTTGAATTAGAGCATTTATTTGTGAAAAGATTTGCCGGAGTGCAACACCATGTGTCTATTGGAGAACTCATGATGGAAAATCAAAAGACTGGCGAAACTTCGGTAGACTATATTTTGTGGTGGAGAAAACTTAGCATGAAATGTGAACCTCAGCTACAAGAACATCATGCGATTGAAATTCTACTCAAGAGCGTTCATGGGTCAGTAGCTTGCATGGTTAAGGGACTCACAATCAAAACCTTCAAGAAGCTACTCAGTAAAGCTAGCAATCTTCAGGAAGAAATAAAACACATGGAGCCACATGAAAAGGCTAAGGTGACCCAAGTGTTCGAGAAGAAATCAGGAGTAGTAGCAACTGTTGACAAATGAAAGCAGATGATAGAGATATATGGAGAAGAGCATCGCCAGTCTTCATCACAGTACTCTCAGAAACAGAATAGTCAATCCGACCAGCGGCTGTCTCAAGAGGGATCACCTCGAACAGGGGATAAAAGAATATCCATGTCTGAGAGACAGAAAATTGTGTATTATTTCAAAGATGAAGCTATACCTAAAATATTCAGGAGTCTGATGAAGAAGCCAGAATTCAAACTACCAGATCCAAAGAAGCCCGAAGGGGTGGATAAGAAGAACGAACCAAATTATTTTCCATACCACCGGTTGCTTGGGCAGACTATAGAAAAATGTTTCATCTTTAAAGACTGGCTCGAGAGAAACCTCAAGGAAGAGAACATAACAATCTCGAAAGAATATTTAAAAGAACCTGAAAAAGGTTCCATAAACATGATTTAAGCTAAGCCAATCTACCCAATTGATCCGTATGTCGGAATAGATGGATGGAGTACAACTTGGGATGAACTATAGAGGGTTTTCAATCAAATACAAGATTCATCAAAACAAGCTTCAATGAATACCGAAGAAGGATGGAATGAGGTCTGGACCAGATCATCCAAGAAAATACTTAACAAGATCCATTCTGCATCAAAACAAGGCTCCATTCAGAG
Organism: Phalaenopsis aphrodite; assembly: GCA_003013225.1. Lineage (NCBI taxonomy): Eukaryota > Viridiplantae > Streptophyta > Magnoliopsida > Asparagales > Orchidaceae > Phalaenopsis > Phalaenopsis aphrodite. Next base: position 53,425 of record NEWO01000565.1, read on the forward strand.
TCTACAACATACCAAGCCCGAGATGAAGGTTTCGTCAGGAGATATGTCATCATCAAGGACAAAGAAGAAGAAGAAAAGCGTCACTACCAAGATTGATAGCATGGGGGTAGGATAGGGGCTGCCTCTGCTAGATTGGTTTTCTCGGATTTGGGGAAGAAAATCCTCGAACCCTTGACTTTGAATGATTATCTTTTTGTCCCTTCGAGATCTTATGAATATAATGATTGTGATTTTGGCTACGTTTTAACTATTTCTGGTGATAACGTAACTAATTATGACCAATCTATTATCATTCTCGATTCCCAAAATGATCCTTAAATCATACTCGAGTCCGATGAACTCCTTGTAAAGCCCAAAGAAGACATCAATAGTACCGCTTACGGCAGCACCGATAATAAGGAGCCAATTCTCGAGCCTCATGGTACACCGCTTGCCATCAACTTAGATATTTTCGACGAAGAGGAAAAGACACCGAAAGATTCAACAATGATATCTCAAGGAGAAGAAATCACAGAAGTTAACTTAAGGAGCGAAAAAGTGTTACCACTAAAAATAGCTCCAACAAATAAAGGAAAGCAAATAATGACTCAAGAAGAGAAACCCCCACCTCCACCAGTAGAAGAACCACATGATCAAGATAAAATTAGAGGATCATACAAAGTAGACTACAACGTGCTAGCTCATCTTAGGAAGATGCCGGCCCGATTAAGCATCTAATATACTCTGATCCTATCAAAGGAGATGAGAGAGTCTCTGGTTACAGCTTTGCTTGACCCAGAAATTTGCTTAGCTTTAGTTGCCAGCACATCCTCAGATGAAGTTTGTTTGTTGAAAGAACAACCTGAAATAACCTTCACAGATGAAGACTTGTTGCTCGGTACTGCCGAACAAAAACGACCAACATCGGCAGATTTGTGTTATCCAGAGTTTTAGTGGATTATGGAGCATCTCTTAATTTGATGAGCCTATGAACATTGGCCTATTTGGATATTGAAGCTCACGAGCTTAGGACCAATAAAACGTTGATAGGAGGATTCAACCAAAACGGAGAAAGAGCCATCGGATCAATTACATTACTTATGAAGGTTGGAGAACTCATGACAACTGCTAAATTTCATATCATCGACACTGAGACCTCTTTTAACGCTCTATTAGTTCGACCGTGGATTCATGAGCACAATATGGTTCCCTCATCTCTACACCAGTGCATCAAATACCACAAAGATGGTCAAGAAAATTGCATCAAGGGAGTCCCACAACCATTTTTAGTGCATGAAGTTGGTATCCATGAAGATGCTGCCTACTACGCACCTCCAAAGAAGATTATCTTCTCTTGTGAAGTTATCATAAACAAAGTTGAAGATTCATAAGAATTATAAAGAGGAGGCCATTCAACTCCACTTCAGTAATCTTCCACCACTCCCTTACAACGAGTTGGTGAAATTTCTTTTTGTTCGCGCACCCGAGGTCGAGGCCGGGGACGTGGACGAGGAAGGACTAATTTAGTTGTTGAGCGGACTAGGACAACTATCAACATTGGTAATGAAGATAGTTCTGAAGATAAAATAATGATGACAAGATAGAAGAGACCTCAGTACGAGATATCTTTAGAAGATACAGAAAAGAATGAATTTGACATAATGTATGATCGGATAAACCACTCTGTGAATGCTATGATCACTCCAATTCTCGCTCAAAAGGTCGAGAGTTTAGAGGTCAAGGAAGTTCGTAGTATTGGTTCGAAGCTGATTAAATTTTACCGTGTTTCTACCTCTACTGAGCTTGAAAAACATGTAAATTTGGATGTTGATTGTAATGATTTAATGGAATTGCCTTTTGGTTACTTCCCGCCTTGCGTTCAAAATTTAATTCAACAGGGACACCTACTAAAACAAATGCCAAAAGATAAATTTCAACTTTTTGAAAAATTATGGAATGGTAAAAGTCGACTCCAAATTCAAAAGAGGGTCTCAGATTTGGTACAGTCGAACCAGTCGATGATTCTGAATTTTGCATGGTTGTTACTGGTGAGTCAGAAGAAAATTGCCTCGATATAGAGGATGACTCTAATGATTGACCAATAGAAGATGCTCCCCCAGAATTTGAGGAGGAATTTAAATCTATCATTGATGAATTGAAAGAGATTAACCTCGGGACTAAAGAACAACCCCACATACATTTATAATTTCTCAACTTAATGACGAAGAATATGCAAAATTGATCAAACTATTAACAGAATTCAAAGTTGCTTCACATGGAGCTACGATGAAATGTCAGGACTGTCAGTAGAGGTTGCATTCAATAAACTCAGGGTGGATAATAATATAACCCCAGTAAAATAAGCTCCCAGAAGAATGCGCCTCGAAGTAGAGCAACAAGTCACCGCCGAGGTGAAAAAATTAATAGACGCCAACTTTGTGAAAGAAGAGCAATACCCCACGTGGTTAGCTAACATTGTACTTGTTAATAAGAAAAATGGACAGATCCGTGTTTGTTTCAACTTGAGAGATTTAAACAAGGCATGTCCAAAAGACGAGTTTCCACTACCCATACCAGAGATGATAGTTGATATTACTTCAACACATGAAATTTTCTCCTTCATCGACGGATCGTTGGGATACAACCAAATCAAGATGGCTCCCGAGGATGTAGCACTAACAGCCTTTAGAACACTGATTGGAATTTTCTGCTACACAGTGATGCTATTGGGCCTAAAAAAGGTTGGAGCAACATATCAGCGTGCAATGATGAAGATTTTTGATGACCTTATTCACAACCAAGTAGAATGCTACGTGGATGATTTAGTCATCAAAATTAAATGGAAAATAGACCATTTATACGATTTGAGGATTGTGTTCAAATGGTTACGAAAGATATGACCTTAAAATGAATCCCTTAAAGTGCACCTTTGGCATTACCTCCAGAAAATTTCTAGGATTCGTTATCTGTCATTGGGAATCGATATCGACCCAGATAAGATTAAAGCTATCTTGGAAATGCCTCCTCCTAAAACCTTAAAACAACTACGTTCCTTCCAGGGGAAGTTGACAAATCTGAGATGCTTTATTTCTAATCTCTTAGGTAGGTGTCAGCCATTCTCGGTATTTATTAAAAAGGATGCCAAAATTATTTAGGAAGAGAAATGCCAGCGGGCCTTTGAGGATGTTAAACAATATTTAATGACACATCCTGTATGGCCAGCCCCTATCCCAGGGAAACCATTGATACTTTTTACCGCGACTTTAGATGACTCTCTCGGAGCTCTCTTAGCCCAAGCCAATGATGAGGGTAAAGAAAATGTGCTCTACTACTTGAGTCGTCGTCTAATATCAACGGAGATAAGGTATCCACCTATTGAGAAGCATTGTCTAACATTAATTTTTGCCGTCCAAAAGCTTAAAATTACATGCTTTCTCATAAGATTACCCTGATCTCGAAAGTTAATCCATTACAATATTTGATGAACCAACCAACATTCTCCAGACACCTAGCCAGATGCTCAATGATCTTATTGCAATTTGATATAACTTTTATTCCCCTTCGTGCTATCAAGCGACAGATACTAGCACACTTTCTCGCTGCACACCCACTGCCAGCTGAGTCCTCTTTCAAAGATGAGTTACCATACGAGCAACTATTATAAATGGAATTCTCTAGCGTGCAACGCTGGTAAATGTACTTTGATGGCACTTCGTCAGCCAGAAAAGACAAAGAATCAGGCACAATTATACTAGGAAAAGCAGGGATTGTTTTGATCTCTATCACACCTGATAAGGGTATGATGAGGTTCTCATACCACTTGACAGAGTTGTGCACCAACAAAGAAGCAAAATAAAAAGCTTTAATCACCGGTTTGGAAATGACAATCTCAATGGATATAACAAACATTTTCATTTATGGCGACCCCCAACTCGTCATCTAGCAAGTCGCCGGACAGTACAAAATTTTGAAACCAAGATTAGCAGAATACCATCAGTACACGATGAAGCTCCTGGAGTAGATTCCTTATGTAACTTTCTATCGGATTTTTATGGGAGATAAAGCTCATGCCGACGCTTTAGCAAAACTCGCTAAGAAAGTGGCATGTCCCCCGGAGGATTCCATTGAAGTAACAGTACAAGGAAGACGAGTCTTTTCTAGGATCGACTTCCAAACTCTACACAAGCTTGGAAAAGAAGAAACAATAAATACAGTTGCAAACATCAACAAAGATTGGCGCAAACCATTAATAGAATTTTGGCATACTGCAAAGTTGTTGGAAGACAAGTCTGAGGCGCACCACATCACAAGAAGGGCCATGTCTTACACCTTGATGGGAAATGTTCTCTATAGAAGATCATTCGACCATATGTGGCTATGATATTTGAGTAGAGCCAAAGCACGAAATATTGTCAAAGAGGTACGTGTCGGATTGTGTGGCACTCACCAGTCAGGGCCGAAAATGAAGATGAAGATCAAAAGACTCGGGTATTATTGGCCAACAATGATGTTCGATTACATGGATACAACCAGAAGATGTCTCCAATGCCAAGTGCATGGGGTGGTCTTACACTGGCCTCTGAATGTGCTACACCCAACTGTTGCCTTGTGGTCATTCGAGTGTTTGATCACGGATATAATAGGTCCAATAGACCTTTCATCTTCAAGAGGACACATGTTTATACTTGCTGCTACAAATTACTTCTCCAAGTGGGCAGAGGCAGTACCGTTATGTGAGGTTACGACACAGTACGTCCTTCAATTTTTAAAAAGTCAATTCGTCTACCATTTTGGAGCACTGCAGAGAATAACTTATGACAATGGGACAGCTTTCAGAAGTACAAAGATCAACAATTTCGTCAAAAGACATGGAATAGATTAGAGATACTCTATGATTTACTGTCCTAGAGTAAATGCTCTAGCTGAGGCTTTTAACAAAGCACTGGTACAAATTTTGAAGAAATCACTGGATAAAAATAAAAGGGATTGACACAACAAACTATTAGAAGCCTTGTGGGCCTACCAGATGACTTTCTAGACTCCCACTCAGTGTACACCTTATATGCTCGTGTATGGGTCTGAGGACGTGCTACCGCTAGAAATCTAGACACCACTCTCGGAGTCACCGTTGCCAACCAACTCACAATAGAACAAAGCGCAAAACTCAGACTTAAAGAACTGGAGAGTCTCGAGGAAAAATGACAAGAAGCACAATAACATTTGGAGCTTTACCAGGAAAAGATGGTACAAGCCCATGACAAATTGGTCCGCTCAAGGACATTCAAAGTTGGTGACCTCATACTTGTGCTCAAAAGGCCTATTCTTGCACGCCGCAAAATTGGTGAAAATTTTGAGCCAACTTGAGAGGGACAATTTGTCATTGAAAAGTTCTATATAGGAGGAGCCTACCAGTTAGTGGACTTCCTAAGCAAAAGATCCATGTTACCAATAAATGAACGATATTTGAAAATTTACTATGCAACCTGAAGCCGCTTGCCTCTGCTTGATTTGAAACTTTAGAAACTTTGATTGTTTTTGGGTTATCTATGTAGCCAAATGTCTATGACCGGGTCCAAATTTTGTAATTAACCTCAATATAGTGAAAAATTTGAGAAAGAAATTTTAAACTTCAAATTTCCTTCTTTCCACTTTTGAGTATAATGTTCCACTAAATTAAACAAAACTCATACATAAAATAAACAATTCATTTCACCAAAACAAACTAAAATTTACTTTAATAAATACTTTATTTTGTTCTTGTTCATGATAAGTTTTGGCCCACTGACGTTTTTTCTGTCGTCGGTAGAAAAATATCGGGACAAAGGCTGATCTTTGCATCCAGGATGGCTAGAGCCTCGCACTAAATGAGATGGCACCGTAGGGCGGTACCATAGATTTCAACATGGATTTTAACCAGGTTGACATGGACTATATAGGTCCTCTCATGGATGTAGTTAGCTGCAAAGAGAAAGAAGGATTGCCTTCACTACTGAGAGTGACCGCTAAAGATAATGTATCACACTGCGGCAAGAACGTGACAATAGAGTAAGATCCGATGGAAGGGCCCAGCCGTCTGCCCTCAATGGTAGCTACACCAGTCAGGGGCCTAGTAGCCGCCAATAATGAACGCCTGCCAAGTACTTCGCTTCGCAGTATGCAATGCAGGAACTTCAGCTGCAAGAAGTAGAGGGTTTTTCTACGACAAGAACGCAAACATCAAAGAGAAACGAACAATTTGCTCACCCCTATTCCTGAGGGGCACATTTATGATCCAGACCTGAAAGAAACTTCTGCTGGCCTACCTAGCACGGATGAAGAACCAGGATTCATGACATAGTCAGATAGACTCTCGGTTTCAGATGTTTTATGCAAGGGTTGCCCGACGTACAAAGTTGAAATACCGGTCGAGACATCAGCTACGGGTGTATTTGTAGAATGCCCAGATTGCAATGTTCAACATTTACAGCGTTTCAGTACATTGGAAGAGTATACATCAAGCACAAATGGGTCTCAGACTTCAGATTTTATGATGGATGAGCCCTATGTCTCATTGGTGATAGATCAGTATGTACCATGGAGCCCAGGGTCATACATCCCACTAGAGGGTGAGTCTCATGCTCCAGATCAACCAGCAGCAGTTTGGGTTCCTGCCAATGCTCAAAGGAAGGAAAGCCCACGACAGCTGCCAACCCCTGGTAGGATAGAGTACTACAAGATAAGTAAAGTAAATAAAAGAGAATTTGAGTTTTATGAAGAAGTTAAGGGAAAGTTCATCAACATACTGGAAGGCCTGGAGCTATATACCAGGGTTTTCTCTAAAAGTTATGAAAGAAGCATTCTGGACTATATCTTTGATTTAAAAGATAGAGGTCGGCAGGCCTTCTCATGGAAAGAACATACTCTGAGCTATTCTTACAACTTCACAAATGACAAACAGGGGAATTCGCCTGGGACCCTCAGACACAATCAAGTAGATCCGCTACCACCAATGATAAAGTGGATGATCAAAAGAATGGTCAAATTGAATATTCTATAAGTTACCTGCATTCTCAATAGCTGCATCATCAACATATATGAAGAGGGTGATTGCATTCCTCCACACATTGATTATCATGATTTTGTGAGGCCCTTCTGCACAGTCTCATTTATGAGCAAGAGCAATAATTTATTTGGGAAAGAAATCGATGTCGTCGGCCCTGGTGAGTTCAGATGTTCTGTGGAGATTCTTCTACCAGTCAGTTCAATACTCGTTCTTAAAGGCAATGGTGTAGATGTTGTCAAACATTGCATTCCAGGGGTACGACACTGTAGGGTGTCTGTGACTTTCCGCAAGATGGATGACAGCAAAATGACATATGGATTCCAGTTGTACCCAGAATTGGAAGAGCTACTACCGTACAAGCTATGAGAGGGTTTTACCTCTAAGTACATGTGAAGGGAACTCTTATCCTGGAGCATGGCTTAGAATGTCTGCTTGATCAGGAGCTCGTCATACCTAGTACAGACGGTTAGAGGTTTCACTTTTTTTAGCAACATGATATGTATCTGATATATTCAGCCTACAATGTATTTACAACATGAAATGTTGTGAATGTATTTTGACATAGACTATATATTGTACCTTCTGAGGTGTTAGCCTATGTTCGATCTCTGACATCTTTTTATTGAAGCAGATTAATGAAAAGTTTTCTCAGGAATGTGCCTTTTTGTCAATTTCCTTTTGTACGATGTATGGAAGCCACGGACAACACTTTTGGTTTAGAATTTCAATGAAAAAAGAACGAAACAACAAATCTTTAACAATAAATAAAATTTAAATAAAAATATTGATCAAATAAATAAACAACAAAACAAATTTCTTTTTAAAATCAACCAACTAAAATTAAAACTTTGAAGACAAATTTTGAAAAATTAAATGTGATAAAAATATGTTGAGTGAATTCTCTCATTTTTAGAGTTTCTTACACTTTATGCTTGCAACACAACCATCTTTATCTACATTAACTCTCTTTACTTCCCCGAGAAATTTTTCATTCTGCACAAAACCCCACAAAGCTCTATAAATCTTCTTCAACAAAATCAACATTTTTACAAGTCACACTTCTGCAAATTCAACATCACAAGCTCTTTGTAATTTTTAATTTTTTCATTTTTGAATCAGTACCTAAATTTTGATTCTCATCATTTGACGTCGATACCTAAATTTTGACTCTCTCCTTGAGATTGATACCTAAATTTCAATTCTAAAATTTTCGAGTCAGTACATAAATTCTGATTCTCATCTTTTGAGATCGATACCTAAATTTCGACTCTCTCCTTGAGATTGATACCTAAATTTCAAATCTCATCTTTCAATCAGTACCTAAATTCTGATTCTCATCTTTTGAGGTCGATATGTAAATTTCGACTCTCTCTTTGAGATTGATACCTAAATTTCAAATCTCATCCTCGAATTAGTATCTAAATTTTGATTCTCATCTTCAAATTAGTACCTAAATTCTGATTCTCATCTTCCGAGGTCGATACGTAAATTTCAACTCTCTCTTTGAGATTGATACCTAAATTTCAAATCTAATCTTTGAATCAGTACCTAAATTATGATCTCATCTTTTGAGGTTGATACTTAAATTTCGACTCTCTCCCTGAGATTTATATATAAATTTCAAATCTCATTTTTGAATCAGTATCTAAATTCTGATTCTCATCTTTTGAGGTCGATACCTAAATATTGACTCTCTCCCTGAGATTGATATCTAAATTTCAAATCTCATTTTTGAATCAATACCTAAATTCTGATTCTCATCTTTCGAGGTCGATACCTAATTTTGACTCTCTCCCTCAGATTGATATCTAAATTTCAATTCTTTCATTTTTGAATTAGTATCTAAATTCTGATTCCTATCTTTCGAGGTCGATACCTAAATTTTGAGTTTCTCCTTAAGATTGATACCTAAATTTCAAATCTCATTTTTGAATGAGTACCTAAATTTTGATTCTCATCTTTTGCGGTCGATACCTAAATTTCGACTATATCCTTAAGATTGATACCTTTCAATTCTTTCATTTTCGAGTCAGTACCTTAATTCTGACTCTCATTGTTTGAGGTCGATAACTAAATTTTGACTGTCTCCTTGAGATTGATACCTAACTTTCAAATCTCATCTTTTAATTAGTACCTAAATTCTAATTCTCATCTTTAGAGGTCGATACCTAAATTTCGACTCTCTCCTTAAGATTGAAACCTAAATTTCAAATCCCATCTTTGAATCAGTACCTAAATTCTGATTCTCATCTTTNTGATTCTCATCTTTCAAGGTCGATACCTAAATTTCAACTCTCTCCCTGAGATTGATACCTAAATTTCAAATCTCATTTTTGGATCATTACCTAAATTTTGATTCTCACCTTTTGAGGTCGGTACCTAAATTCTGACTCTCCTTTTTATTTCGGAATTGATACTTAAATTTCAATTCCCATCTCGGGGTCAGCACTTGCATACCGATCCTCATCCTCTAGAAACTTCTGAAATTTTATAACTTAAAATCTACTCTCCAATCCTTAGTGAGAGTCCCTAAATCTTGACTTGATGAAATATGCACCCGCTAATTTCCCTAGTGGAAACAAATCACTCACACAATTCTATATATACTTAGGGTATGTTTACTTATGAGTTTGTATTGGTTTTTTTATCTCATCGGTCAACGTCAATATGCGCAGTGTGCTTGCCCAACACACCACACCTACTGGGGGTCCATTTGTTGACCTCACTTTTGGTTGAGGTTCAGTTTCTCCTCTTTAGTTGCCTAAGGTCTAGCTATAGGACTTTCCTATTGACTATTCTTAGAAAACTAGACAAGGAACCCTCACCATTAGAAATTTTAAACTCTTCTCTACTCAACTTAAAGTTCCACATATTGGTCCTAACCTCTAGCACTTAGTAGGTGGGGTCACTATCAGGGAAACTAAAGATGAGTCACCCTTAGGACTGCTGGACCTTAGGGTTGACCTTGAGTGTTGGTCTAGGGCTAAGACACTTACTTGCAATCACTTACACTCACAATCACTCATTACCCTAAATCCAAAACTTCTAGGCTTTGGTCCCTTGATACTTTTGGGAGACTCCTGTAGGTGGTTTCCTAAACCCAATAGCCCTAGGCTAGGATTTAGCTAAGACCACTACATAGAGGACCCAAAATGGGGTTTCCATTGATTCATGGCTTATTTATGGTGGTTGGCAATCCAACTCTATCAAGAAACCCAACCTAACCTATTGCCCCAAAATTCCCACGAATTACTTAAATCAAAATTGGGATACTACGCAAGTATGTGTATCGTTACCAAGTAATATAAGACTTTTTGAATAAGACCTGAATATCGAACCCACATGGAAAATTCACAATATGCACTATTTAACAACAAACTTTATATTTCAAAAAGACAAATACTTAAACTATAGATATTTTTATAGTAATTAAAATTCAAATCTTATTGGTATTTTTAATATTTTGACAAAACAGTAATAATTTCTAAGGATAACTTGAGTTTATGTAAAAGAAAAGCACTTAATATGAAAATATCGTTCTCCTTATCATGAGTCAGTAATAATTATATGATTTTTGTTGTCGAAGTATGCAAATTGTGTTGTACCAAATAGGAGCAATATTATTCTTTACCCTTACTAGAGATTCTATAAAGCATATTGGCTAATTTAAAGTTTAAATAGTTCTAAAGACCGGCTAGGCAGGGAAGATACTAGCTCTCACTCTAGAGTTCTCTCGATTCCCTCCATCTAGGGGCTAACATCTCGTATCAGAACCTAAGATAATAAACCAAGTTGGGGGCTTTAACCTGTCACTTTAAAGTCCTCTAACTCTACACCCTTCAAAGATTATTTCCTTATTTATTTGCACTAAATCATACAAATTACATTCTCATTCATACAAACTCATGTGATTCTTTCCAATCATTGACTAAAATAATACCAACCCGGTTCTTACATGTTCTCACAATAAATTTTAACATCTAGATAGGTCAAATCAAGAAGTAAATGAAGTGCAGGGAAATAAATCATCACAACTATTTCTAACTTTAAAGATTAATATTTTCCACAACTTCCATCCAACACTTTAATTTCTTATCATTTTAAGGAGAAAGATAAAGAAAACTACTCATAATCCATAAAGAAAACAAAACCATACTTTAGTTTAAAAGTAGAAATCATTGTCAACCTAATAAGAAGTCTCGAATAAAACCAAAAGTAGTTCAAAAAGAAAGCTGAAAACTTATCTCAAATCATCCACCGAACTCTTGAAGTTCCTTTGAATATCTTCACTTTTACAACACTCTTAACAATCACAATAAAACTAAAAATAAAAAGGATAAAGTAAATTTGTGGTGCCTGAAGATCTCTCCAAACATTCCTTCACTTCTTTAAAAACTTCTCAAGAATCTCCTCCCAACATCACGATAGGACAAAAAAAGAAGTAAATGAAGTGCATAGAATTAAATCATCACAAATTCTTCCAACACTAAAGATTAATACCCTTTACAACTTCCATCCAACACTTTTCTCACAATAAAACTAAAAACAAAAAGGATAAAGTAAATTTGTGGTGCCTGAAAATTTCTCCAAACGTTCCTCCACGAACTTCTTCAAGAACTTCTCAACACTCTCTCTTTTAAAGCACACTTCTAAAAGTCTGAACTTCCTTCTTTTATAAATTTCCAATAGATGCATTGATAACTCTTTAAAATGTGTCTCAATTCGATGTATTTTATAAGGGATGCCTCCTTTCACAAGTTTTTTAATCATATTTTCATTTCTAGTGTTCATAACCACCCTTTTTAGCCAATAGGTGCCTCAAATGTTCCTTCAAAATTTGGCAAAAATGAATTAAACTGTTAAATAATTTCCCCTGGCGCTTAAGTGTGGGGCCTCTAGCGCTTAGACACGACCTTCTCTGTTTCACCGGTGCCTAGGCGCCAAAACTCTATTGGACCATTTTCACATTTTTGCTCCAAATTTGATCCTTATTCACTCCTTTCAACATTTTTCACCTTTTACTTGTAATTGAAAGAAAAACACACAAATACCTTCCATTAAAGCCTAATATCTCAAAAATAGGTATAAAAATGTGTCTAAAAACACTATATATTTTTATTGTATCAACCAGCAACGCCATTTCCTTATAGGCTTCAACAACAAATGTTGGATAAGCAATTTTCAAAATTTTTGGAAATTTTTAAGAAGCTTACAATTAATATTCCATTTTTTCAAGCCTTAGAACAAATGTCAAGCTATATGAAGTTTATGGAGGATATTCTTAACAGAAAAATGAAATTTGAAGATAATGAGACTGTTGCACTTAGTGAGGAGTACAATGCTCTAACTCAGAAAAAGCTTCCTGAAAAGCTTAAAGATCTTGGTAGCTTTAAAATTCCATGTGCAATAGGAGACAGATTTTATGGGAAAGCTTTTTGAGATTTAGGAACAAGCATCAACCTTATGTCATTATCAATATTTAAAAGATTGAGATTAGGAGAAATAACTCCTACTAATGTAACTCTACAGTTAGCAGATAGATCAATAACTTACCCAAAGGGAGTTATAGAAGATATCCTAGTGAAAGTGAATTAATTTTTCTTTCCTGTTGATTTCATTGTGTTATACATGGAGGAAGATAAAGAGATACCTATCATTTTGGGGAGACCTTTCTTCGCCACTAGAAGAGCAATGATAGATGTGTAGAAAGAAAAATTAACTATGCGTGTCAATGATAAAACAGTTACGTTTAGATTTCCAAATCAATGATGCTTCTTGAACTTTTGTAGTTTAAGTTACTTCCTGAACTTTTGAAGTATGCCTTTTTAGGTGATTCCTCTACATTATCTGTTATAATTTCCTCAAAATTAACTACTGAAGAAGAAGTGAGTTTGATGAAAATTTTAAGGAGTTATAAGAAAGCCTTTGGATGAACAATTGCTGATATAAAAGGAATCAGTCTTTCAATTTGTATGCATAAAATTCATATGAAAGAGAACGACAAACATAAGATTAATCCTCAAAGGAGA
>NEWO01000565.1:79823-89874 GCA_003013225.1 Phalaenopsis aphrodite
GAGGATGTAACCTACAGTTGCTAACGAGACTTCCCATGGTCTAAATGAGAGTATGGAACTCATTAAGTTGAGTTTAGTAAATTCATTTGAACTAAGTGAATTTGAAAGAGAATAGTGGTATCCGAACGAGGGAACTGTAGAATCCTAACCAGTGTCGCTCTAATCAATTTTATTATTCCCCACAATACTTAAGGAACCATAACCATAGGAACATTTTATTTGACATCATAACTTGACAAATTACAAAACTTAAATTCGTCATGGCGAGGAGCTTGGAGCTAGCATTATGAGCAGCACAGCCATCTTCATCAGCAAGAGGATCTACAACAACATATCTTTCCTAACAAAAACCCATAAAACCTCAAGGTGGTTTTCTTATGCAACATAAATTCTCAACTTATCTTTAGGTCTTTGTATGGTTCTGATATACAATATAAGCCCTAACTCGCCTTAGGATTTTTAGGTTGTCATTCATTACAACCTAAATCCTCACATCTTCCAACCTATTTGTGTGTTCGTTTCAACCTAACTAATAAAATTGATAAGATGAAACATTTAAACATTTCTCCTCTAAATTGAAGCCAAACCATAGGGTACCATGAGAAATCACCGAGGTTCTCCTCTGGGTCTGTGACATCCCCTAGTTCTTCCTCCTTCAGATTCCAAAAATAAATGTTCAAAATTTTAGACATTCCCCTTTCACACCTCTTTAATTGATCTCGTTGAAAAGTCCAATCTTTTTGTACTCTTTAAGGATAATATTCCCTGTTTTTTATCAAGAGTTTTCTTGAGTGACTCTGGTTATTTAAGATGTAATTAACTATAGGGGCTTGCCCTTACAGGAAGCTTTTAAGAAACCAAGGGAACTTGGTTTCGCATACCAAATAAATGTAATATATTTCTTAATTTATTTGATCAAGTCTCACCCTCAAGTTTTGTGGTTATCTTTCGGGATAAATACAGGGTTTGAGGTATAGTGTTCTTTCAATTAAACTTTGAAAGATATGGGATGGGTTTGATTTAATATTTTTTTAAACTATATATATATATATATATATATATATATATATATATATATATATAAATTAAATGTCCTTCCAAAGCAAGCAACACGATTTCAATTCAGGCGACCGATAGCTTCCAACGGGCAACTCCTTAATTTTTTAGTGCCGACAAAATTAATGAGTGGCGTGTTCCATGGTATGAAAGCATTGTGAACTTCATTGTTAGAGATAATATACCCAAAGAAATGACATATCAACAGACGAGAAAATTTTTATCTTAAGTTAAGGCTTATTTTTGGGATGACCCATTTTATTATAAACAAGGAAAGAATCTTATTATTCGAAGATGTGTGCCTTTAGAATAAAATTATGGAATTTTCCAGGAATGCCATAATTCTTATTTTTGGGGACATTTTGGTATTGATAAATTAGTAAACTAAATTTTATAATATGGATTTTATTGACATACAATGTTTAGAGATGTTAATGCTTATATCAAAACTTATGATCGATGTCAACAAGTAGGCAATATTTCTAGGAAGAATGAGATGTCGCTCAATTATGTGTTTGAAGTTGAGATATTTTATGTTTGGGGATTAGAATTCACGAGACCATTTATATCATATTTTGAAAATTTCTATATATTGTTAGTAGTAGACTATGTATCCAAATGGATAGAAGTCATTGCTTCACCTCGATGTAATGCTCAAAGTGTTGTAAATTTTTTAAGAACAAATATACTTTGTAGGTTTGATATGTCGAGAGTCATCATAACTGATGGGGGAAGTCATTTCAAAAATTCAATAATGGAGAAATTATTAAAGAAATATTATATTAACCATAGAATTGTTATTGCTTATCATCCTCAGACAAGTGGATTGGTTGAAATATCCAATCGTGAAATTAAAAGAGTATTGAAAAATCTATAAATCCAACTAAAATGGATTGTTCAATCAAACTTGACTATGCTTTCTAGGCTTATAGGACTTCATACAGAACTCCCATAAGAATGTCCCCAAATTTTTTTCATATTTAGGAAAGCGTGCCACTTACTAGTTGAACTTGAGCATAAAGCATAATGGGCGATTAAGAAATTTAATTACAATTTGAAAGATGTTGGTGATAAGAGGTTATTACAATTAAATGAGCTTGAAGTGATAAGGAATGAATCTTATGAAAGTGCTAAGATTTACAAACAAAAGATGAAGATTTGGCATGATAGATAGATTCTGACTAAAAATTTTTAGTCAGGGCAACAAGTTTTCCTTTATAATGCAAGGTTACGATTATTTCTAGGCAAACTTAAGTCCAGGTAGATGATTCCATTTATTGTTACAAAAGTTTATCCTTATGAAGTTGCGGATATCAAAGATCCTAAAACAGATAAAATATTCAAAGTGAATGGTCACAAGCTGAAACCCTACTTTTAGGTGACCAACTTAAATTAAATGATTTCTTATGTTGGGTCAACCAGAATAAGCACTAGTTATGTTTGGCTGACGACGTAAAACTAAGCGCTCTGTGGGAGGCACCCCATAGTTATCTGTGTGTTTATTTTTATGGCTATGTTATTGTGTGTGAATTAGAAAATTTTGGTAGTAATTTAATTATATAATAAGTTAGTGATTATTTTAAGACCATAAAATATGGCTTAGACATGTTAGAAAGAAGGTTTGAACGTTAAGTTGACCTATGCTAAATTGAGCACTGGCGCTTAAACGCTAAGATCCAACACTTAAGCACGACAGTTAAAAAAAACATGTGCAAATTTTTGTTTCTAGAAGTTTTAACTACAAATAGGATGACTTGAAAGTGTAAGAGCAGTTTTAAGACGTGCCTAGGAGTTTTAAGAAGGGTTTAAAGCCTATAAATAGAGGGGGTATGAGGAGAAATCTCACCACATCTTCATTTTACCCTAAATTCTAAGTGAAAAAGAGAGAGTATTGGAAAAATGTCATCTTAGGAGAGTGATTTAAAGAAGAAGGAGGAAGTAATGAGAAAGAAGTTTATTAGCCAGAGTGCGCAAGAGATGTATAATAGTTTTCTCGTCGTTAGTATCGAAGGAATAGCAGAGAAAAGCATTAAAATTGAGGCTGATGTGGATTCAATTGATGCAAAAGTGATGGAAGTTAACGTGCATCTGGACCATATGGGATGGCAACTTATGATGCAGTTTAGTCATACAAATTTTATATAAGAAGTGGATAAAGCTATGTATATGAAGAACAAGTAGATTGAAGAATATTCATCCAGAGTTATTTATCATCATCAGTTCTTTCAGATATACATACCAAATGGTGAAGGAGAGACTAACGATAGGCCATAATTGTTTCCATCAACTAGAGAATGGAATTAATTTTGTGATTTAGTGCTTATGTTTAGTGTTTGTGTGCTTAATGTTTGTTTGTTAATGTTAAGTGTGTTTTGTATTGGTTTTATATGTTAAGTTTTTTTAGAGTATGTGTTAGGAATTTTCTCATCTAGGACTATTTGGATTGAGAATTTATGTATTCATAAATGTTTGTAATCGTTTGTGAATGAATATAAGTGTTTTGATTGCGATTTTTTTTTATTTAGTATTTAATCAAATTAGCTTAAATAGGTGAATCTTGAGTTATAATAAAGTGAGAGGGAAGAAAATAGTATATAGAAAGTTTGAGACCATAGAGGGTTGGTTGACTTAGGCTAGGAGTGCATTTCACTTAAATGAAAAAAATCAAAATTTGTGCACTAGCGTCTAAGCACCAAATCCCACGCTCAAGCGCTGACTAAACCGATAGACTAGCATTTAAGCGTCGAACCATTTGTGCTTCAGCGTCGGTTTATGAAAACCGGTTCGTGAACAGTTTTAAGTGAATTTTTGGTCCAAACGATCACCTTTAAACCACTCCACTTTGCCTTTTTTCTCAGTTTTTCGTGATTTAAAGAGCTAGAGCATCATCTTAAGTGAGTATTTCTTAGTGGATTCAAGCCAAATTCGTTAGATTTCATCTTCTTGAGGTAAGAGCTTCACTTCTATGTAAAACTTTTTTTATTTTCACCATGTATTTTGAGCACATTCAGGAGCTACCCAAAAATCACTATACATGGTGAAAATTTGGAAAAAAATTTGATGGAAAAAACATAGATTTGTTATTTTAAGCTTTTAGGAGTTATGTTTTATGATTTGGAGTTGATTGTGGATCTTATTTTGAATTTTTCACAAATTTTTAGAAAATGGCACCAAGAATAAAAAGAATCAAAGGAAAAGCTCCATTTAATTCAAGTAAATTTGTTAGATCAAGAGCTCAAGATAAGTACAATGATGTTTTACATACTAGGAAACTAATTTTTGGGCGATGTTTCAAAAGTCCAGTGGAGCTGTTGAAGAGTTGATTATTAGCCCCCCAGTGGGAGCGGTTCTATTATTTTTTTGTTGTCACCATGATCTCTATTGTATGAGAGTTCTATGCAAATCTCTCGGAGGCTGATGAGGAAGGACTCATAGTGCAGGGGAAGACAGTACCATTTTCTCCTGAGGTAATTAATCAGTTTTACCATTTGCCTCCTAGTACTTTGTGTTTTTATGCAAACTATAGTCCTACTTAGGAGGAGCTAGACAATATTATATCATCTTTAACTGATAGGAAAGGATTATGAGAGATTATAAATGAAAGAAGAGTAAATTTTTCTGCCTTGAAGTTGAATGGCACTATTTTATCTCTGCTCTTCTGCTACTAAGAAATCATCTGAGTGAAGTGACTCGAGAGAGAGCAACCTTGAATTGTTATATTCAACAGGCCAAGGCAAATGATATTGGAAGATTGAATTATGAAGTTATTATCAGTTTTGTCATTGCTGCTACTACCATAGGTTTGAGATTTGCATCCTTGATCTTTTCAATATGTGAGCATACTCGCGTTAGATATGAGAGCTGAGAGGAGATCTTACAGCCACTGAAGCTCATTACCACTGTGAATGTAAGGACTTATTCACTGTTGACCTCACCTTTGGTTGAGGTTTAGTTCTCCCTCTTTAGTAGCCTAGGGTCTAGCCATAGGACCTTCCTATTAACAATTCTTAGAAAACTAGAAAGGAATCCTCACTATCAGAAACTCTAAACTCTTCGTTGCTCAACTTGAAGTTACGCATATTCGTCCTATTCTCTAGCACTTAGTAGGTGGGGTTAGTATGGGAGATCTCAAGGAGGGTCCCTATAGGACTGCTTGACCTTAGGGTTGACTCTGGGTTTTGGTCTGCAGCTAGTTCACTCACTATCACCCATAATCACTCACAATCATAAAACCCAAAATTGTTGACTTTGATCCTTTGATCTTTTGGGAGACTCATGTAAATGATCCCCTAAACCCACTAGCCCTAGGTTAGGGTTTAGCTAAGACCAGCACATAGAGGACCCAAATTAGGATTTCATTGGTCCATAGCTCACATAGGGTGGTTGGCGCCCCAATTCTACTAAAATTTCCAACTTGGCCTTTTGCCCCTAAATCCACCCAAATTACCTAAATGCTCTTGAAACCCTAAATTTGGTCAAATTCCTAAAATTAACCCAAAATACCCAAATTTGTTCAAAAATTATTTCAAACCATTTCAAAATGCCCAAAATGGCCAAAAACCACCCAAAATTACCAAAATACCCCCAAATTTGCCAAAATTATAAAAATACCCTTGGCACCCCAAACACTCCCAAAACATCCAAAATCACTTCAAATGTCTCCAAAACCAATTTGGACCCTTCAATTGAACCCAATTTGACCAATTTGACCATTTTGACCAAAACCCCTAAATTGTGTTTAAAGGCCCAATTTACCCAAATTCACTTCAAATGTCCATCAATTTGGCCTCAATTCTCCTCAATTTCAATTCTAAACTGAAATTAATTTTTCATTTGATCAATCTAAACCAAATTCAAGCCTAATTGGCCATTCTTTGAGCTCAATTTTGATCTAAGTCAAATCCCCAATTTTAGCCCTATGACTTAATCTCACTTAATTTAACCCCATAGCCTACTCAATTTGCCTCAATTTGAATCCTAAACTCTTCATAACACTCCTAAACACCAAATTGAACTTTCAATTGGCCTTATTAAGGCCTCAATTTCACTTAATTTTAACCCAAGTTTAAGATCCCCAAATTTACCCCAAAATTGGCTGTCTCCAAATTCCACCAAATTGAATGTTCTAACCCCAAAGTTGACACCCAATTTATGTTGAAAACTCTTTATGATATTCTTATAGACCATTTTAAACCATCAATTTGGACTTAACCCAGACTTAGCCCAACTTAGAGTCAAGTCTAGTCCAACATGCCGAAAGTGACCAAAATCCCAAAATCCTTCAAATTGAGCTTCCAATTGAACTTAAAATTACTTCAATCCTTCACCAAAAATCTTCATTAAAATCATCTAAAAAATTTTTATCAATCAATTTAGCTCAAATTCATGGCTAGCCTAACCCAAACCCAACTTTTATCCAATTTGACTCTAATTGGACCCATGCACCAAAATTGACTTAGTCATCCAAAAGCCACCAAATTAACGTTTCCATAGTCACTATATACATCCTTTGGACCAGGATAAACCATTCTAAACCCACACAAGAAAGCTATGGACCAATGGGTCCCTACGTTAAGAGATTTTTTCCCAATTTTGAGCCATAACCAAAATATCTCCTCCATCATCACTTGTCATTGAGGGTTAATCATAATTAACCTTCCTACTGAATCACCTGACCCTCTGGCCACCACTCCTAGGAAAAATCCAAAACTAAGAGCCACCACCTATAAATCAAACTCAATTTCAAGCTTAGAGGCCAGCTCACCTCAATTGCTTCTTAGAGCTCCTCAGCCCACCATCTAAACAACTCTTTGCACCCATTAATTGTCTCTGAGCTCAACCCTAAACTCTCCTATTTATATTCACCCCCTCTAAAAAAGAGTGAAGTGTGCCAAAACCTTGGAGAAACTCTACCCAATTGCTCTTAAACACTCTCCAAGAACTCCTAAGCTCATTGCCACCATTTTCCCCCACTTATCCCCACTATGAAAGCCCAATTTTGAGCTTAAATTTCTGCCCAAAACCAGGATAGAGTTCTCCATAGCTACCTAGTGCACCAAAATTCAATTAATTGTGCACACACCATCCATACAGTGAGAGAATTTGATTCCCCATAAAAGCCCCTCTGAAATAGCCTCTAGCATAGCTCTAGACCAGCACCAGAAACCCAAGTTGATCGAATTCATACCTAGACAATTCACCAAGGCTTGAAAATTCATCTGGAAGTTTGATGGACCCAATCAAAGCTACCACAACCATCTGATTGAGGCCTCCCCTCTCAGACAAAGGTATTGAACTACAACCCTAAACTGATCTTGTTTTGACTCTCCATACATATTTGTTGTATTTCATACTATATAAGCCATATAGATATGCTCATATTGAGTACATGAAGGATTAGAAACAAGCCCCATGTGATTTGGTTGAGTCTAGATGAAGATCTTATGGTTTTTGTGTGAACGGCGCATAGGTTAGGTCACTTGGGGACGATGAACGGATGTCGTCCGATCGCGCGTTTATTCGGTGAACGGTCCTAATGAAGCCAAAAAAAGATATGGTCCATAAAGCGCGGTCTGCATGGAGGCTACGTGGCTTGCAGGATTGCATGGAGAAGTGACGTGTGCATGGTTCGATGCTACCTAGGATGCGCTGGCGTTGAGCTGGATAAGTAAATAAATAAGGATTTTCTTATTTATTTAAATACAGAGATTTAAAAAATCATATCTTTGCATAGAAAAATCATAAAAATAAAAGAAAAATATCGTCTTGCTTGGTGAACGGAGGAGAATAATTTAGACTAAAAATAAAAATTATTTTTCAAACATATGATTGTTAATTATATAAATACCCTATGTGGAATTTTAATTCTCCATGATTAAAGAAGGCTCACCACGAATTGAAATCTTTAGGGTTCATTTCTCATCATAGAGGGGGTGTTCTCTGATTTTTCTAAGGTCAGAGAGCATCCCTATACTTCTATCCCTAATTGCCAAGCTAAAATGACCATTTTAGCTTATTTTAATTACATAAATCAAAATATCACTTGGAAAACTATGAGAATAATTTTGTAGGTTTCTTATGGTCAGGAAAGTCTAGAAAAAATATTTTTATGCTTTGGATTACCTTTTGAACTTTTATTTTTAATTAAATGCAAATATCTTGTATTAATTTATGTTAATTAAATACTTATCAAAAATTAACAAAATTAATCCCGCATTGTTCATAAAAATTATTTTTATCCACTGTAAAAATTTAAAATTATTTGATTGAGTTCAAGTATTCAAATGGATTTTCTAAGGAACCTTGTATTTTTGTACAAAAACAATTATAATAAATTAAATACACTTGGAAAAATTATGAAAAATGGTTCTAAGTTCCTTGTGATCATAGGCACTTAGAAAAAATAAAAGTTATTTTTAGTAAAATACTTGATTTTTTTGCCTTATTTTGGATTTAAAATAACTCTAAAATCCCAAAAATAGCAAAACATTTCAAAATGTTCCCAATTGCTCTTTGATCACTTCAGACTCATTAAAATATTTTCCTAATTTTCCATAAAATAAAAATAATTTTTAGAGGCTTAAAAGTTAATTTTCCCTATTTTCCTATTAAAATAATTATAAAAAATTAATTCAAAAGACCATGAAATTTTGCCTAAGTATTTCTTGGACCTAAGAAAACCTTTAATCATTTTCTCAAAATTTTAAAAAAACTTCATTTTGGAAGGTTAAACAAATCAATTTTTGAAATTCCTATTTTTTTAATTTAAATAAATAATTAAATTAAATTTGGAGAGGTCAACATATTCTCCTCTAAACATTGTAATTACCTCATGGATATGATACTCTAAACCCTCAAAGTCATTTGAGTTGTGTTTAAAGAGTTATGAGGTGAAGTGCCCCAAGGGCAAAGTGGTAATTTCAAACTTTGGTGCCTTAATCAAAATTTAGGATTAACCAAGGGAAAATGGGTAATTTTTTATCTTAACAAATATGTTTGGATAATTGAAATACAATGGGATTAAAAGGTAGAAACTCATTCACCACCCTTACACAACATCAACAAAATCATAATCCTTCTAATTTTCACAACTTGGAAATCAATGAAGATCAGATGATTCTTAAGTGATGGGCTTAAGATAGAAAAGATGATAATTTGCTTGCCTTAAGGCCAAAGTTAAAGATAATTTGATCATTCAATATGGATACATATCATTTGAAATAAAAATTTTGATAATCACCATTTCACCTATCATGATTGTTAAAGGCTTAGTAGTGACCTAGGCTCGATGTCTAAACTCAATTGATCAGACTTAAAAAATAATATAAATGGTGATTAATAACTTTATACATTATAAGCCTAACCTTAATTGTGGGCACCATAGTCTTAATTAACCTAGACTTGCCTTAGGGGCACCCACTCACATAACTTTTAAGTGAAACATCAATTGACTAATCGAGCATCCTATCCTTGAGATAATTAAATTGTTAAGTTTCAATGAGCAATGAGGTAGTCAAACTTCAGCCTTGGATGATTAATGGAATAATATGTTAAGTCCAAAATGAACTCAGAACATTTCAAGAGATCTTCAAAAGTGATCTAAGTTCATGCCTTGAGCATTTTGAAATCTATTGGACATTCTAAAGAGAAAATTGGACTTGTCATAATTTATTCTAAAATCATATACTAGGATCTTCCAAGATCCAAAAAAATTATAGCCTAGGGTTTGGTAGCTAAACCCTAATCTACTCTTGCAATTTAAGTTCCTTGCAATATTATATACATGCCTTACAAGTACTAAGCTTTCATGTGATGGAATGAGAAGACTCACCAGGTATGCTTTTTACAATTTACAGTACCGTCTTTTCTACTATTTTCCACACTGTATTTTTTATGCTTATAAAACTTGCAAGTTAAATAATGATGTTACTCTGCATGAAAACCAAAACTACTTGGATAGCCGTAAAACCAAAACCAAAACTAAAATCAACCAAGA
>NEWO01000565.1:96911-116943 GCA_003013225.1 Phalaenopsis aphrodite
GTTTGGCTGGACCAAAATTAACATTAATGACAGCCACAAATCCTAGTCTGCAGGCATTGGTGGGGTGTTCAGGAACCATGAGGGGAAATGTATCTTATATTTTCAATCTCCAGTTAAGGCTTTTGACTCACTTGAGGCAGAATGTCAAGCGGTTTTTTGGGCCATCAACTTAGCCAGATCTTGCTTGCTTGATTAGTTATGGGTTAAATCTGATTCCTTGCAACTTATTAACATCTTCCATGGGATTTCAGAAACCCCATGGAACTTAATCTGTTGGATCTCTGGTATTCATCAATTGCTTAATTTTTGCTCTATAAAGTTTTCTCATATTCACAGAGAAGGAAATAGACCATCCAACTGGCTGGCTAGAAGGGGTCTTTATATAGAAGAACCTTTAGTGAGTACAAGAATTTCCCCCTCACTGGACTTTCTCTTATCCAGTGACCTGTTGCCTCTCCCTTATATCAGAAATTATGTGCAGTAGGTTTGAGAGGTGCCTCCCTTTATAAAGGCCCTCTCCTGTCAACTTTTTTTCTCTTCTCCTTGTACTTTATTTGGTTATCTTTAATGAATTGGAGCTATGCTCCTTATATAAATAAATAAATATGTATATATATATATATGCGTAAATTAAACACTTTTCCGAAGCGGGGGATGGGATTTTGATTCCGGCGACTGACAACTTGTAATGGACAACTACACAACCCAAAATAGTGTCGACATTCACATCATTCTATTTTTGGTTGGAAGGGTGGATTCTCCAGTAGTTTTGATGCCACTACTTCACGAGCCTCTACTTCACATGTTTCTGCATCATGTGGTCAGAGTTCTGGTTTAGATACTTAGTCAGAGCTTATAGAAAGGATATTGAATAATGTTATTTATACCAATGAAAAAGTGCCAAATTTAGAGCATTTTGATGAGCTTAAAGATGGGTATATGAGAAGAAGAAGTGATTATGAGGAGGAATGCAACACAGCTATGGAGCATCTCAATAGAGGTAACCGGGATGTAGTATTTCCTACAGCATAAAGATGGGTATATGATCCTACAGCTGCTTGGCGTAGTGATGATAGTGATGAGGAAGATGATGCTTAGTTGGATATGTAGTTTTGTTTTCTGTTTTATGTTGTTTTCTGTTTATGTATCGTTATGAACTATGGATTGTACAGGTATTCTGTACTTATTGTTTTCAGTTGAGACTGTTGAAATTGTTAGTTTTTGTTATATTGTGTTTTGATTGGTACACCTTCTATGATGTATTTGTAATTTTGAGTAGTTAGTATGTTTGTGTGGTAGTAATTATGTTAATTGTGTTGTTTGGTGTATTTAGTTAGTGTTTGTTGAACTTAATTCAAAATCTTGAAAAATTTTAAAATTTAACTAACTTTTTACTTAAGAGCTCCATGTTAAAAAAATTTTCAATTTACTACGAGTTATTTTTTCTTTATGTTACAATTGTGTTTATTTGTCAGTGTGTTTATTTGCTTTTCAGTTATACTCCACTACATAGAAGTCTAATGAATTTATTTATATTAAGTAGATTAAAATTTGATCAATTTAATTTTCTACTCCTATTTTTAATTTTTGTACTTGCATATTTAGGATATAGAAATTCCTGCAAGCATGTTATAGTTAGTTTTCATTCCTGCTTTTATATATGATGCTAAATGTTTTATTTTTATTAAAAATTAACTTTTGGGGGGATGAAATATATTAAAGAAACTTAAAATTTTCTTCATTCTCAATTGTATTTCAAATAAATTTGATTTTAATTTGAAAAATGATTATGTATATGGAGTTATATTAGGGAAGTAAAATTTTGATTTTAGAAATGAGTAAGAAAATTTAGTTAAAATTTATAGCATCGAAGAAAAACTTATAGTTAAAAATTTTTATTGTAGAAAATGCTAAATATAATGTAACTATCTTTAGTAAGAAAAATTGCATTTTTAAAAAATTTAGAAATTTAGACTTTTTTTTTAATACTTAAATTTCTTTTAATAAAAATAATTTTCAAAACTATTATTATATTTATAAGTAAATAATTTATATTAGTGCTTTGCTTTAGGAAATGAGAAGTGGAATTCAAAACTACTAAAGGTCTATCCAAATATAGTAATCCTTAACTGAAAAAGAAAAAGAAAAAGGAAAAGAAAAAGAAAAAGAAAAGAAAAAGAAAGATAAAGAAAAGAAAAGAAAAGAGAAGGGAGGAGAAGCTTGGGGATTATTGCCTAATCAAAAATTGGTTCCACATTTGATCCTTTTAAAGTATAAGATTTGACAAACTGTTAAGCTTAAAAATATAATATGGTAAGTAAAATTATTCTTAAAAAAATTTAAGTGGAGATAAAAAATGGTCTAAATTCTATATTTGAAAAATCTACAATATTTATGAATTAGATAGGAACTCATATTTTCATATTTCTTAACATTAAAAATTTCTAAACTTTAAGTTAGTCTCATTTACTAATATTTTTTTCTAAATTGGACTACTATATTTCTAAATCTAAATTTTAGCAACTCCTAAAGAAACTCATATGATTTAAAGATTGGAAGGTCACTTGAGGACAAGTAACATCATAAGTTTGGGGAATTTAGATACACTTAAACTATATAGTGTTTTTGTACACATGTTTTACTTATTTTTTAGATATTGAGCTTTAATGAAAGGTATTTGTGAGTTTTTCTTGTATGTACAATTAAATGGATGTAAAATGTTAAATGGAGTGAAAAATGGTCAAATTTGGAGAAAAAATGAAGAACGGTGCAAAAATGAATTAGGACGCCTAAGCGCCAGAGTATCCGTGACTAAGCGCCAAGAACCTCGCGCATAAGTGCCAAAGTTAGTTACTTGAAGAAATATTTGATTAGAGTGAAATTTTGAAGAAGTGTTTGAAAAAGACCTTGATAAAAATGGGGAGGTGGCCCACAGACACGAAAATTCATTTAATTGGCTTTTGAGGAGACAACTTCTAGAAGATTCTTTGAATGGAGAAACCTTTTTGAAGAGACACCAAGGCACCACTTGGATTTTTATAAGAAAGGACTTAGATTTTCCAAAAGAGTGGGCCAGCAACCACCCACCAAAATATACAACCGTCATTGCCACCGGCCACCTTATTTTGAGTGTTAGTTCGAATTGTGAGAGAAGGAAGAGAATTCAAAGGAACTTCAAGACATTTGGTGGAGAGAATTTGAGATAAGTATTTATCGTTATGACTACACTTGGTTTTTAATTTAGATTTCTTGTTTGTTTGCATGATTTCTACTTTTAAACTCATGTGTGGTTGTGTTTTCTCCATTGATTCTTAGTAGTTTTCTTTACCTTTTCCTTAAAATGATAAGTGATTAAAGGTTTAAAGAAAGTTGTGTGAAGTATTAGATTTCAATGTTAGAAGAAGTTGTGATGAATCAAGACCTTGCACTTCATTTACTTCTTGATTTGTCCAACTAAGATGTTAAAACCTTTTGTGAGAACATGTAAGATCCGAGATGGTATTGTCTCAGTTAATAAATTGTTGGAATCACATATTGATTTCATGAATGATAATGTAGTTCATGAGGTTGAGTGCAAATAAATAGGGAAATATATTTTCAATGGTGCAGAATTAGAGGACTTTAGAGTGACAGTCTAAAGCCCCCAATTTGATTTATAGTTTTAGGTTTTGATACGAGATGTTAGCCCCCATGTGGAGGGAAAAGAGGAAACTCTAGAGTGAGAGCTAATATCTTCCCTAGCTGGTCAGTCTTCAAGATTATTCAAACTATAGATTAACCAATGGTCTTTATAGCATCTCTGTAAAGGTAAAGAATATTATTGCTCCTACTTAGTACAATACATTTAGCATACTTCCACAACTAAATTTCTATGTTTATCACTGATTCATGTTAAGGAAAAATATATTTTACTTACATTGCCTTCATCTTGCAATTATTTTAGTTAAGTTAATTAGTGGCTTATTTTATTTTCAATTATCAAAAATAAACAAAAAGAATCGAACTTTTATTCCTATTATATCATCTTAAATTTAAGTAAGAATATATATTGGTAATTATTTTGCTATCTAAAACTAATCCTTTCTGTGGGTTTAATATTCAAGATTTAATCAGAAAGTTCTATATTACTTGATAAAGATACGTAAACATGTGTAGTATCTCATATTGAAATATTATAAATATAATTGCATACATCGCATTTTATATCTCTATATATAGAAAGTCTAGATCAGTCATCTCATGTAATATCATCTTGATTCATCAGACTGAGGACATTAAACTAAGCGCTTCATGGGAGGCAACCCATGCTGGCAGGTTTGAATGTGCTTTTTATTATTATGTGTGATTTGTTTATATTTGAATGTTAAAGTTTATGTTTGTATGTTTTGATTGTTGTTGCCTAACTTGAGATGGTGAATCCTTAGACTTCTTATTTTGATTGGACTTTAGTATGACTGTTGGAGGTTGTAGGATCAACGATATCCTCTATACCCTAATTCTCAATCGATCCTATGATTTTTTGGAGTCATGCTAGGTTTATGCATAGGACTATTCCATCTCATTTCCTTACTTCCTATTTCTGACCTAGTTCTTCTTTTTAATGATTGAATTAAACAACTACAAAAGTACCTAGAAGATGTTTATTTTTGTTGAACTGACAGTGTTGTGTGCATTATCGGGCAGGAGGGTGTTTAAGATTGGTAATACATAAGTCGTTCTTAATAGTATAGGTGTTACCTGATCTTAAAGATTTTCCATACAAAATTATGTGTAAGCACTCTTCAATCAATGAAAGGAGATTCCGTTGAAGATTAGGTGATAGAGAATGAAGATATGATGAGAAGAAGATGAGTTACCCTCATTTATCACCATGCTATGATTTTATTTATGTGCATGTCTTGAGTTATTTAAATTGAGGGTGGGCCAAATATTTCAAATTATATGACCGAGATTAAATCCTGGGCTTGTGCATCTAAGCTAGTGGTCCTGACATCAAAATGTTAAAAATTAGACTAGAAAATAGGCGAATAGCATTTGGGCATCAAGGCCCCAGACACAAGGATCAATGCCTTGATGCCAATATCCAAGCGCCTAGGCGCTGCCCCCACCTGGGCAATAAATCACCTAAACTGGCCTAATTTAGGTCATTTTCTCAACCCCTTCATCCCTTTTTATTATATAGACTTCTGCTTTTGACTCCACTGATAATAACTAGATGTAAGTTTCCTGACAACATAACCCAAAAACTTGATCCATATCTGGTATGATAGTATTATGATGTATGCGTGATTAAATTATCAATTTTCTTTATTTATAATTCTTTAAAACAGTGTCAAACATTTGACTCCACGGAAAATAATAGGACAACTATTATAATTAAATATTGGGATACTATGCAAATATATGTATCGTTGTTTATTAATATTGTACTTTTTGATTAAGCCCTAAAATATCGAACCCACAGGGAAAACTACAAACTTTAAAGAAGAAATTAGATAACAAACTCTACTTCGAAAAATGTTCTTACTCAAACCATAGAAAATATGGTAGGAATGAAAGTTTGATTTTTTTTATTAATATTGATAAATTGAAAATAAAGAAAACAACTAACTAAATTTAACTAGATTTTTGTAAGATGAAAGCAATTCAAATAAAATATCTTTTTCATTATCATGAATCAGTAACAGGTATAAGATTTTTATTGTGGAAGTATTTAAATTGTGTTATTCCAAATAGGAGTAATACTATTCTTTAACCTTACTATAGAAGCTATAAAAAAACATTGGCTAATCTAAAGTTTGAATAGTCTTGAAAACGGTCTAGGTAAGGAAGATACTAGCTCTTAATTTAGAGTTCCCTCTTCTCCCTCCACCTGGGGGCTAACTTCTCATATCAAGACCTAAAATAATAGATAGAATTTAGGGCTTTAGAGTGTCACTCTAAAGTCCTTTAACTCTACACCATTCAAAGTTTATTTCTCTTTTTATTTTCACTCAACCATATGAATTACATTCTCGTCTATACAATCTCATGTGATTCTACTATTAGTTGACAAAGACAATACCATCATGGATCTTAAATATTCTTACAATAAATTTTAACATCTCAAATTTTCAAATTAAGAAGTAAATGAAGTACAATTATTAAATCATCACAACTTATTCCAACATTATAGATCAAAACTTAACACAACTTCCATCCAAGATTTAATTACCTATAATTTTAAGGAGAAGAAAAGAAAACTGCTCATAATTCATGGAGAAAACACAACAAAAATTGAGTTTAAAATGAGAAATCATGTAAAAACACAAGAAGTCTAAATTAAAACCAAAAGTAGTTATAAAGATAAAAACTTATCCTGAATTCCTCTCCACCAAACTCTTGAAGTTTCTTTGAATCTCTTCCTTTCTCTTACAATCCTCCTTAGATCTAGTAGCCCAACTCTAGAGGGTTAAAATCTCTCTATCTTACTAACAAACTACAATGGATCTATCTAATCACTTTCTCCTTCACTAGGAATAAAAAAATTGAGAAGAATCCTTCATTAAGATCCTAAAACTTCCTACTCTCTACTCTCTAAAAGTATCCTAAGTCTTCTCTCCATCTCTCTCTATTACTTCTCTTTCCTACTACCCTTCAATTTAATCAAAGTCCTCCTTTTTATAGTTTTCTAAAATGTGTTTTAGTGTCTCTTCAAAATATGTGCACATTCAATGAACTTTCTAAAAGTTGCTTCTTTTTAGGAGTCATTTCAATTTATTTTCATGGTCATTAACTGTAATTCATTTTTTCACCAATAGTTGCTTCAAATACCACTTCAAAATTTGTCCAAATTCATTGAATTTTCAACATAACTACCTCTGGCAGGTAAGCGGGTCTTCGACTCTTATGTGTGACCTTCTCTGCCTCCTGGCACTTAAGTGTCAGTCTTGGGCACTTAGGTGTCACAGTTCATTTTCAACCCTTCTTCTTTTTTACTCTAAATTTGATCTTTTTTCACACCTTTCACCATATTTCATCCATTTAATTGTACATAAAAGACAAACATAAAAATAACTTCCATTAAAGTGCAATATCCTAAAAAATAGGTATAAAAATGTATACATAAATGTTATATATTTTAAGTGTATCAAAATCCCCCAAACTTATAACCTTACTTATCTTCAAGTGACTCTCCAATCTTTCAAAACCAAAATAAGCAGATTTTGCAAATGAGTTACTTTTGGATATTCTAAAATTTTGTTCTAGAAATATTGTAGTCCAATTTAGAAAAAAACTTTAGTAAATGAGACTAA
Organism: Phalaenopsis aphrodite; assembly: GCA_003013225.1. Classification (NCBI taxonomy): domain Eukaryota; kingdom Viridiplantae; phylum Streptophyta; class Magnoliopsida; order Asparagales; family Orchidaceae; genus Phalaenopsis; species Phalaenopsis aphrodite. The sequence goes on from NEWO01000565.1 coordinate 104,207, forward strand.
CTTGGAGTTTAGAAATCTTTAATGTGAAGAAGTCTAAAAATATGGGTTCCAATCTAGTTCAGAAATACTTGTCACTTAAAATTTTTATTAAGAATAATTATTCTTACAATATTATATCTTTAAGCTAAAGAGTTTCTCAAATCTTATGATTTAAAAAGATCAGATGTGGAACCAATTCTTTATTAGGCACTAATCCTCAAGCTTCTCCTCCATTTTTCACATACTATACTTCACTTTTCTTTTTCTTTTTCTTTTTCTTTTTCTTTTTCTTTTTCTTTCCTTTTTCATTTTCTTTTAGATGAGAATTAAAATATCTGGATAGACCTTTAATGATTTTGAATTTCACTCTTCCTTTCCTAAAGCAAAGGTTTGATATATATCCTTTACTTAAAAATATAATAATAGTTTTGAAAATTATTTTTGATAAAAGAAATTTAAGTATTCAAAATAAAAGTCTTTTCATTCTATATTTTTCAAAAATATAACTTCTTCTACTAAAGATAGTTACACAATGATTATCATTTCTACACTAAAAATTTTTATATTTAAATTTTACTTCATCACTCTAGGTTTATTTTATACTCGTTTTTATATTCAAAATTTTACTTCCCTGATTAAACTTCAAACACATAATCACTTTTTTCCAATTAAAATTTAATTTATTTGTAGCACATTTGAGAACAAATAAAATTCAAGTTTTGCAAAGTATTTTTCATCCCCCCAAATTTACTTTTTTAATAAGATAAAAACATTTTAGTAGAATATATATATAGGCAGGAATGCAAACTAAAAATAACATGCTTACTTGAATTTTCATATCCTAAATATAAAAGAACAAAAATTAAAAATGAGAGTAAAAATAAATTGATAAAATTTTTAACTTAATTTTTTAACGTATATGAGATTCAACAGATTTCTATGCAGTGGAGGATATCACAAAAGCAAATAAACACAAACCAACAGGAACTCATAACTGCAAAACAAAGAAAATACATGGTAGTAAATTGAAAATTTAAACATGAAATTCTTAAGTGAAAGTTAGAAATATTCTAAACCTCTCTAATATCACAAGAATAAGTTCTACATAAACCAACTAAATACAATCCAAACAACTACAACACACAATAACATATAAATGAGTAGCAGTCCAAACAACTACAACACATAAAAGTTCATACAATTTAAAAATAAAATATTCAAATCATTACTCTTCCTCCTCCTTTTCATCATCGTCATCATCATGGATATGAAGGAAATACAACACTTTGGTCACCTCTGATAAGTCTTCGTAAAGATGAGTGATACCTTTTTTCATAATCATTATCTCTCTTCATTTAAGTTTCAATATGTCCTACAAAGCTTTATAAATTCATTACCTTATCTGCGATGTAGTTGATGTTATCGAACAACCTCTACATTAATTTTGATTGTGAATCAAGACTAGTCAACTGGCCTTTTGATGTAGAAGCTCGTGAAGTAGAAGCACGAGACATAGAAACACCATAACTTCTAGAAAATTCTCCTCTCCAGCCAAATATAGAATGCTTTGAATAAGATTTCACATTGACACTCTTAATAGGCATTAGTGGCTGAACAATCTCCTCTCAACTATTAAATCTCACACTAACCTGCTCACATAAAGAAAAGATTAAGGATGTGAATCTCAAACCTGCAGTAATGGCAGTTTTTGCATAATTAGTGATCAAATATATTAGTTGGTTTTGACTACTAAATACAGTAGTTCAGAATGGCTTTCTCTCTTGTAACTTCACTTAGATGATTTGTAGGGAGTACACAAGCAGAAATAAAATAATGCCATGCTTTTGTTGTGGCATCAATCTTTGACACAATAAAATACACTCTCCTATCTTTCATTATTTTTCACAATCCTCTTCTAGCAGTCAATGAATAAATAATATCATCTAACTCTCCCTTAGTAGGATTATAATTTGAATAAAAATAAATAAACTCAAGGGCAGCTTGTAAAAAAAATTAATTATTTCAAGGGAAAAAGCTACTGATTTCTCTTTCGCTATAACCTGATCTTCCTCTACCTCAGAGAGATTAGCGTAAAACTCCCGAACTACACAAATGACCGCTACAGCAGTAAAACAGCCGAAAAGTTCCCCTTGTTGGTGAATTATAAATTCTTCTATAGCTCCGCCTGGATTTTTTAAACGCCGCTCAGGAATCAACTTCCTCAACTGCATCTCTTCTGCATATCGATTCTGAGCTTTTCAATTGACAAACTTGCTTGAATCAAAAGTGGATTTTCTTTAAAAACCCCAATATCGATCCCTTGAGGAATGCGGTAACTCTTAAAATCAACTTAAAGAAATTTTATTTAAATTTCAATTTAAAAAGTTAAAAGATTTAAAATGATATGCTTACTAAAAATTACTACTGAAAAAGCTTAAAAAGAGAGTAACAACTAAATGTAACAGCTTAACAAAACATAACAACAAGTTTGGATATTATGAAAAATATTTCCCCTTGCAAAGAGATTTTCATCTATGTAGGATTCAAATGAATTAAGACAAATTTGAGGTATTAGGACAAATAGAAGCATACCTTATTCTTTACCTCCTCCCAGTGCTTGCAAAGAATATTAGCTAACTTAAAGCCGGTTCCTTAACATCTCGACTCCACGTCAGTGCTTTCTAGCCTCTCACCTCTAGATGCCCCTAGCCTGTCACCTCTACGTTAGGGTACTAAACCTTAAGCTAAACTGATAAGAATCTAGCATGTCACTCTAGATCTAACCAATTATATGCCCATCAAAACTTATCTCCATATTTATTTGCATTCCCCCTTATGTGATCACAATGGCTCTGCCTAGAATGAAGTGTGGTATCCACTAGTTGGGTGAAATCATAGCCCTATCAGGTCATTATGTTTCTCAACAATTTTAACCTCACAAGTGGCCAGTTCATTAAGTAAATGAAGATTCCGTGAAAATACCATCATAATTTTTAAGAGTAAAAAAAAAATATTTAAATCATTCTCATCCCCCAAGATTAAGTCCCATATGCAAGAAGAAAGGAAGGGAACTACTCAGAAATCATGGAGATTAAACAAAAATAAAACATTTGTATTGAAATCTAAGTCTTACAACAAAAACTCAAACATAAATATAAAATATCTTATGTCTTCTCCCCTTGCAAACTTCAAGAGTTTCCTCTAAGAAATTTCTAAACTTCTTCACACTAAAACACACTTGCACCTACACTTGGACACAAAATATGAAAAACCTTACTCACTATTGCCACCCAATTGAAGTTCTGAGGCTCCAAAAGGTCTCTAAATTCTGTTAAATCCTTCTTATTAAATAGAAAACGAAAAATAACTAAGGGGGTTGCTTCAAACACCCCTCCAAAATTTTGCCAAATTTGATGTATCTTCTAGAAAGGTAGTTATTAGCGTTATAGCACCAGTCTAGGGTGCTATAGCACCCATATCACTCAACTATGGCGCTATGGCACCAAGGAGTGGTGTTATAGTGTCTCACAAAAATTATCATTTTTGCTCCTTTTTTTCTCATTTTCTCTAAATGTCCATTCAATGTACCTGAAACCAAAGACATGCAAAATAGCTTCCTTTCAAGTACAATAACATAAAAATCTACATAAAATGCTTAAAAAATATACACTAAAAATAGGTTATTTTGAGGTGGAAAAATTCCCCCAAACTTAAATGTTACTTGTCCTCGAGTAACATCTTATACAATATATAAAATTTATAACATGTGTTAGAAAATTTAACTTAAAGGATTCTATAATTTCAACTTTATAAAAAGCTAAAGTGAAACTTTCATAAATTTTTTTTAACAACTCACCTTAAAAACTAAAGTACAAGAACATTTAGCAGTCAAGTTTAAAAGTTATGATTTTCTATTTATTTACAAAATAAATGCAATTAGTCATACTTAAGATACTGAGAAGAAATACTATAAAAAATTGCATGAGAAATTTATAAGTAAAGGTGCTAAAACGTCTATGTCAAGTTAGAAATGTAACTAAGTTTATTTCCTTAAGATGATTCAAGTAAAGCCAATTTTTTATTAGGCATATTCTCAAGCTTCTCCTCACAATTTTTTCCCTTTTTTTTTTCTTTTTCCTTTTCTTTTTCTTTTAGGATCATTTTCAATCCTTACTTTTTCTCTTTTGTTTCTCTTTTTCATATGTCATGTGAGGATAATTATATCTGGTTGATTTTTTATTTATTTATTAAATAAATGCAATTAGTCATACTTAAGATACTGAGAAGAAATACTAGAAAAAGAATTGCATGAGAACTTTATAAGTAAAGGTGCTAATACTTCTATGTCAAGTTAGAAATGTAACTAAGTTTATTTCCTTAAGATGATTCAAGTAAAGCCAATTTTTTATTAGGCATATTCTAAAGCTTCTCCTCACATTGTTTTTTTTTTTCTTTTCTTTTTCTTTTAGGATCATTTTCAATCCTTACTTTTTCTCTTTTGTTTCTCTTTTTCATATGTCATGTGAGGATAATTATATCTGGATAGCCTTTAATAATCTTCAACTCCACTATCCTCCTCTTAAAGTTAAGAACATCTCACATTTCTTTACTTTAACAAAGTGTATCAGTTTTAAAGATTTTTCATAAAGTTTTAATTCTTTCTTTTCAAGTATAAATCTAAGATCCTCAATATTTCCAAAAATACAATATTCTTTACTTTAAATAGCGAAAGCATTACTCCAAACTCATCATACTAAACATCCTAATTCTAGAATTAACCTTTATAGCTAAAAATTTTTACTTAGGTTTATTAAAAATTTCATAAAATAAAAAATATAGTTTTTTAAAGTTAACTCTACATACCACATGTTATGTTAAAAATAATTTTGAAAAATAAAATTTTTTAGGACAAAATAGAGTTTAGTTTAAAAAGAATTTTTTCCCTTCCCCTAAACTTAAATTTTTAAACTAATTTCAAGCAGGAAAGTTCATGAAGGAAGAGAAAAATTTTATATACAAGGAAACTAGTGTAGGTACAAATAATAAAGAAAATTACAGAGTGGTCTTAAACATAAGATTAACATGCATAACAATGAAAACATAAAATCGACAGTACTCTAGCATATAATTGGAGTAGAAAATAAATAACAAAACTAACATTTTAACAAAAATAAAAACTAAATACAAGCACACTCCAAAATAAATACAACTAATTAGAAACATAACAAAGTCCAAATATTCTAACACATCAAAGAAAAGAAAAAAAAAACACAAACTAAACATTAGCATCATCATCTTCTCCAGCATTATCATCACAATCATCATCATCATCATTATCACCCAAATCTATGTCCTCGTCAATTTCAGAAGGTTAATATGGTTTGATAGTAGGGCGAGTAGGAAATTTCACAGAATGGTGAAATCTCATGTATCAACATTCCTCATCAAAATTTCATCACTATAGTACAAATGAGTTTCAAGCCCTTTTACCTGATTATGTAAAGTTATAATATCTCCTTGTTGAATCATCATTTGTTCTGTAAGAGAAAGTAGAGAAATAGACACAGAAGCAAATGGTCTTGGAGCAGAAGTAGGAGTAAGAGCAGGAGCGGAATTAGAAGCTGAAGTAGAAGGTATGGTAACTCCAGTCCTAGTTTTAGTCCTAAAATGTCTCTCATATTTTTATAAATTTGATTGTTCCAATGGGTTAATGAGATGTCAAAGTTTCTTCCGAAGTCTCATACTTCACTCCAGATCCAGCACATAAAGTAGTAATAAGAGAAAGGTAGCACAAACCTCCTGTAGTTCCTCCTCTCGAGAAAACAAGCATGTTGGTATAAATGAGGGAGCCAATGTCAAAAGGTTTATTCATAAGTATACAATATTTTAAAGTGGCTCTCTCACAGGTTGGTTGGTAGGCATTAATCTACCAGAGATGAAATAGTGTCAGGCTCGAGAATGAACATTAAGTTTTGGAAAAGAAAGGTTCACCCGTCACTCATTCCTAATCTTCCAAAATCCATTTCCATCAGTCAAAAATCCCATAATATCTCATAGTTCAACGTCAGTAAGATGGAACTTAGAAAAGAAGCAGGTATGAAGACTGTGCAGTTAGTATATGTGGTTAATTTAAATTGAACTAAAATCCACATATTGCATGTGCACAAAAACAAATCATCAGATTCATCGGGAAAGTTGGCATAGAATTCATGTAAAACTAAAATCACAGATACAACAGTGAAATAAAAAAAAGTATTCCCACTGTCGCTCTGCAATCAAGTACTCAAAAGTTCCTCCAGGACGTATAAAACTACGTTCTACAATAAATTTCTTTGATTGTAGATCATCATATCTATCACGTGCCCTTGCACTGGCAACTTTATCATAATCAAAAGTTGTCTTTTCCTTACCTCTTTTTATTTTAGGAGCCATGTGTAATCTAAAAATTTTCAAGATAAATTCCAAAAATCACAAACTCAACTTCAAAGAGGCTCCTAAGAAAACAATCTAAACATAATAATCATTTAACCATGGATTTCATGTTATTTTCATCAAATCTTCTAATTTTTGTTCTAATCCATAATGTGGGTGAAATACATTCTCAAATCAAAATATTTTAAAGCAAGGGTGAAGACCTTATTTAGAGATGAAAAAATTCCAAGTTTGAAAGCCTATCTCCAAGCCAATCAAGCACATATTGAAACCCTAATCCCAATTTTATATGGCAGTAGGATGTATGTAGTTATAATCTTAATTTTTCCTTTCTTAACTTTCTTACTTTGCAATGGCCACCAAAAACTTGACTTTGAAGCAAATAAGAATGCAATTATTTTATTTAATTATGGGATAGTACGCAATTGTATGTATCGTTATCAAGTAATATAGGAATTATTGATTAACCCCCCCCCCCCCCCCCCCCAATATCAAACCCAGAGGGAGAAATACAATATATAACTAAATCAAAAGAAATTAGATAACAAATTCTACTTGGCAAAATATTCTTACTCAAATTATAGATTTTATAATAGGAATAAAAGTTAAATTCTTTTTTGGTAATTTTTGATAATTGAAAGTAAAGTAAACAAATAACTAAATTTAATTAAATGTTTGTAACATGAAGGTAATGTAAATAAAATATATTTTTCCTTATCATGAATTAGTAACAAGTATAGGAATTCTATTGTGGAAGTATTCAAATTGTGTTGTGTCAAATAGGAGCAATAGTATTCTTTACCTATAGTAGAGATGCTATAAAGAATATTCACTAATTTAAACATTGAATAGTCTTGAAGACGGGCTAGATAGGGAAGCTACTATCTCTCACTCTAGAGTTCCCTCTTCTCCCTCCACCTAGGAGCTAACATCTCGTATCAAAATCTAAAATTATAAACCAAATTGAGGGTTTTAGCCTGTCACTCTAAAGTCCTCTAATTCTATACCCTTCACAATTTATTTTTCTATTTATTTGCACTCAATCATTTGAATTACATTCTCATCCATACAATCTCATGTGATTCTTACCATTAGTTGACTGAGACAATACCATCTCAGATCTTCATGTTCTCACAACAAATCTTAACATCTTATTTGGTCAAATGAAGAAGTAAATGAAGTACAAGGTTAAAAACCATCACAAATTATTCCAATAATAAAGATTAATACTTCACACAACATCCATTTTATACTTAATCACTTATAAATTAAAGGAAAAAGATAAAGAAAACTAATCTGAATTCATGTAGAAAAGATAACCACACTTAAGTTTGAAAGTAGAATCGTGCGAACAAATAAGAAGCCTAAAATAAAACCAAATATAGTTACAAAGATTAAAATTTATCTCAAATCCTCTCCACCAAACTCTTGAAGTTCTTTTGATTCTCTTCCCTTCCTTTCTCTTACAAGACTCTCTACTCACCCGTACAACTCCTCTTCTTCTTCTCTCTAAAACTATCCTAATTAATCTAAGAGAGAGGCCTTGACGGTGTCTAGAGGGGGTGTCAGCTCCTCTTCAATTCACTCCAAGTCCTTCTTTTATAATTTTTCAAAAGGTGTTTTGCTGTCTCTTCAAAATGTGTCACATTCAATGAATCTTCCAATATTTGCTTCCTTTCAAATTTCAATTGAATGTATTATCATTTTCATTAACTATTTCCCATGTTTTCACCAAGGGTTGCTTCAAACACTTCTTCAAAATTCATCCAAATTCCTTTTAATCACTAAGTAACCACTTATGGCGACACAGTTCTTTTGCACACCTTCTTCATTTTTGCTCCAAATTTGATCCTTTTAACTCCTTTCACCATTTTTCATCCATTTGATTATATCAAAAAGAAAAACACACAAATATCTTCCATTAAACCACAATATCTCAAAAATAAGTATAAAAAAGTGTACATAAAGACTATATATTTTAGGTGGATCAAATTTTAGGGGAGCAAAATGAAAAAAAATAGAAGAAGAGACTGAACCAAGGGTGAAAATGGAAAAATTTGTGGGTCCAAGCACTTAAAATGACTCACAAGTTAGTTCAGTGTTGTCGCGTCGGGCAATGGCGATATAGTGCCCTGCACAGCCTGATGAATATCGTTATAGCGCTATGAAGTGGTGTTATAGCGCCATTCAAACTCATCTAGATTTTTTTTAAAAAAATTATATTTAAAAAGGAAATAAAAAATCTAGGATGCAGAGAGGCTATTTTTCAAAATTTAAAGGCCAATTTTAGAATTATTGAGTTTTTCACCATTCCAAAATTTCTAATTCACAAATTCTAATTTGAACACATAAGGCCACCTTTTTCACAACACAGCAGAATGTTTTCTTATATTAATAAAAAGTTCAATAAAACATCAAAATAACCACAAAAACATTATTTCAATGTTCATAAAATAAAGATAATACAAACCATACTTAGTCTTGAAATGAATATGATAAACACACTATATGAAATTACATAACATATAAAACAAAAATTTTCATGGAAAAACAGCCTTTAAGACCACTCATGATTAGTGATGATATTTTCCATTCCAGTCACCAAATAATTTTGATCGTAGCAATGGTAGAAAGAAGCATGAGGAAATTCCTTAGCAAAATTATTATCGATCCATTTGTTGGTGTTATACATAGTCACTTGACTATCTTAGACGCACACCAAACTATTTAATTGCAGTTTCAAATGTCAATACAGATGCTCGTAATGATGGAAAAACTTCTCAACATTTTAATGCAGAAGCAAAATCTCACCTTCATTCTTCTCAAGTTTTTCAATGAGGCGCTCCAGACTTACTATGAGATATCCATTGAAATATGCTTGGGAATCCTTATGTAGCAACTTCTTTGCTTCAAAATCTCCCATTGACATTTCTCTCCATGATCTCTCAAATGAAATTTCCACTACCAAATCTCTTCATAACATATAAAATTGTTGTAGGGATACTTCAAATCCCATCCTAGGTGGTTTTAAATTGAAAAATAAGAAGATAAACCGACTTTTTAGTGGTTTAAAAGAGTTATTCAAACTGTGGCGCTATAGCGCCAAACCAACATACTCAATTTTTCCATTTTCTTTCTTCCACTCTTCAAGTCCTTTAATATAATGATATTCTGTGTCAAAAAAAATTGTATAATACTCACAATCATTATATAAAACTCATCACAATGACAGTTCAATTCCAAATAACACCTATACTATGGGTTACTTCCCAAAAAGTGATTGGTTTAACATCGTCAGCCCGACATTACAATTTTTTGACTTAGGTCTGACCCAACATTGGGATCTCTTCAAATTTAAGAACCTCTCCAATCATGTAAGCTTTTAATTTTTGTTCATTTACCTTTATCGCTACCCTAGTTTTTAGATCATCAATATCAACTGCTCCATATGGATATACTTTTACCACAATAAATGGTCCTGACCATCTGGATTTAAGTTTTCATGGAAATAGTTTCAATCTCGAATTAAAAAGCAATAATTCTTTCCCGTGCTCAAAATGATTTTTCAAAAATTTTTTATCATGCCTAAATTTAGTTTTCTCTTTATAAATTTTTGCATTCTCATAAGCTTCATTTCTCAATTCATTAAGCTCACTTAATTGTAGTAATCGCTTATCTCCAGCTTCTTTCAAATTATAATTAAATTCTTTAATTCCCTGCTAAGCTTTATGTTTCAACTCAATTGGCAAGTGACATACTTTTTCGTATATGAGCCTATATGGTTTCATTCTTATAGTGTTTTATAAGCAATTTTATAAGCCTATAAGGCATTATCAAGTCTAGCAGACCAATCAGTCCTTTTAGGATTTAACATTTTTTCTAATATTCTTTTAATTTCACAATTTGATACTTCTTCTAAACCACTGGCCTCAGGATGATAAGCTATGGCAATTCAATGTTTAATCCTCAATTTCTGAATAAATGTTTCAATCATTCTATTCCTAAAATGATTTTCCTCATTTTAATGACAACACGCGACATTCCAAATCTTGTGAAAATATTCTTTCTTAAAAATTTTGCTACACTTTTAGCATCATAGTGACGTAAAACAACTGCTTCAATCCACTTAGAAACATAATCTACCACTATTAAAATATTAGTTTTTCCAAAATACGGTACAAATGGTCTCAAGAAATCTAATCCTCAAACATCAAAGATTTCAAGTTCAAGAGTAAAATTTGGGGGCATTTCATCTCTTCTGAGAATATTACCTAGTCTTTGACATCAATCACATATTATTCTATAACTATTAACATCCCTAAATAAAGTAGGCCAATAAAATCCAGAATGTAAAATCTTAAATCCAGTTTTCCCTTCCAAAATGTTCCCCAAAATCTGATTTAGGACACCTTTGAATAATTTTTTGAGTTTCTTCTAACGGTACACATCTTGAAATAATTAAGTCATTGCTTTATTTATATAAATAATGGTCATCCCATAATTAAGGTTTTAAATCATAAAAGAACTTCTTAATTTGATGGTTATCTAATCAGTAAGGTAAAATATTACTAACCAAGTACTTCATTATATCAACATACCATAGAATTTGTCACTCATTAATCTCATATAATTGTTCATCAGGAAAATTTTCATTAATTTCATCATTTAAATCTTTCTCATTTTTCTGTGCAAGCCTTCACAGATGATCAGCTATTTAATTATCAGTACTCTTCTTATCCACAACTTAAAAATCAAATTTTTGCATTAGAGGGACCCATCTAAATAATGGTGGTTTTGCATCCTTCCTCGTCATTAAATATTTAATAGCAGAAAGATCAATATGCACAATACATTTAGTTCCAAAAAGATAAGATTTAAATTTATCAAAGGAAAACACTATAAATAATAATTCATTTTCAGTGATATGGTAATTAATTTGAGCCTCATTAAGGGTTCTACTAGCATCGTATAACACCTTGAACATTTTGTCATATCTCTATCCTAAAACAGCCCCTATACCATAATCCCTAGCATCACACATTAATTCAAAAGGAATTTTTCCAATCAGGTGAAACAATAGTAGGTGTAGTAATCAATTTCTCTTTTAATAAGTTGAAGCCATTTAGGTACTCTTCATTAAAATCAAAGTTGGCATCATTTTCTAAAAGTGTGCATAAAAGCTTGGAAATTATTGAAAAATCTTTAATATCATGTCTGTAGAAACCAGCATGTCCAAAAAAACTTCTTATTCCCTTCACATTAGTAGGTGGTGGCAATTCAACAATAACTTGAATTTTTTCTGGATCAACTTCCATGCCTTTTTTCAGAAATTTTATGCCTTAACACTATTCCTACTGCAACCATAAATTAACATTTTTCCTAGTTGAGAAAAAAATTTGTTTCTTCACAGCGCTTCTAAACTCTTGATAAATGATTTAAACATAAAATGAAAGAAGTCCCAAATACTGAAAAATCATCCATAAAAATTTCAAATCCTTTCTCAATTAGATTACCAAAAATTGACAACATACATATTTAAAAAGTTGTAAGGGCATTACTTAATTTAAATGACATTATTATAAAAATAAAAGTTCCATAAAGACTAGTAAAACTTAGTTTCTCTTCATCCTTAAGAGCAATGGGTATTTGGTGGTATTCAGAAAATTCATCCAAAAAGTAAAAAAATCGATGTCCTGTTAGTTTATCCAACATTTGATCCATAAAAGGTAAAGGAAAGTGGTCTTTTCAAGTGGTGTCAGCTCTATTTTAGGTTGGTGGGGTTGCCCATAAGAAGCTGTAGGTCACCAGAATCAAAATCCCCTCGCCCGCATCGGAAGGACGTTTTAATTTACATATATATTTAGTTTTAGAAAAATTTGAAATCAAACTGACCCCATATTTTTTATAGTTAAAATGAAAGAGCACTACACCTCAAACCCTGTATCTATCCCAAAGGATAAACATAAGACTTAAGAATGAGGCTCGATCAAATAAACTAAAAAAAGGTATGACATCCGTCTAGTCTGCAGAACCTTTGCATTTGCCAACAAGTTACCCTATTTAATATAAAGAATTAAATAGGGTTTATTTTAAGTTCGGTTTGAACATGCTTCCTATAAGCGCAAGCCCTTACAGTTAATTACATCTCAAATGACCAAAGTCAACTAAGAAGACTCTCAATAAAAATTAAAAAATATTATCTTCAAGGAGTTTCAAAGGGTATGACTCTCCAATGAGATCGGACGTAGAGGTGTGAAAGGGGATTGGTTCAAACTTGGAATATTTTACTGTAGAGTCCAAATGAGGAAAAATTAGGGGATGTCATG
>NEWO01000565.1:133334-150140 GCA_003013225.1 Phalaenopsis aphrodite
CAAATCTAAAGTTACCTCTTTTTCTTTGATGCTCCTCACCTCATAACTCATTAATGAAAATTCAAATGACTTTAAATATTTTTAGAGTGTCCTCTCCACGGGTCAATTAAAACATCAGAGGAGAAAAACACGTGTTTTCAAAATTTCACTCAATTCAAATAATTATTTAAATTTAGAAAGTAGTTTTTTCAAAATTAATTTACTTAACTATTCAAAATAAAGTTTTTATTCATGATAAAATTATTAGAGGTCCCCTTAGGTTAGAAAAACACTTAGACAAAATTCCATGATTTTTTGAATTAAATCTCTATCATTATTATTTAATTATTAATCAATTTTAATGATTTAATTAAATGTAAAATAATCTTTTAATTACAAAATTATCTTTATAGTTTTCTTAAACCTCTCTAAGTTCAGAGAATTCAGAGAAACAAATTTTGTATCTTCATGATTATTAATTTATTTATGATAATTATTTTAATGGGAAAAATAAGGAAAATTCATTTTTAAGCATTTAAAATTTATTTTTAACTTAGAAAAATTAGGAAAAATATTCTAATGAGTTCAAAGTGATCAGGGAACAATCATACACATTCTGAAATATTTTGATATTTTTGGTATTATTAATTATTTTTAATTATTTTAAACTCAAAATAAACCTCAAATTTCTAGTATTTTCTTTAAAATAAATTTTATTTTTCTTAAGTGCCCCTGATCACAAGAAACTCAGAAAAACATTTTTCATAGTTTTCCCAAGTGTATTTAATTTAGTATAATTATTTTTTTGCAAAAATATAAGGTTTCTTAAGAAATCAACTTTAGTGCTAAAACTTGGTCAAACAATTTTTTAAATTTTTACAATGGGTAAACATGATTTTCATACATAGTGCAGAATTGATTTTGTCCATTTTTATTAGTATTTAATTTACATAAATTAAAGCAAGATATATACATTTAATTAACTATAAAAATGTACAGAATAATTCAAATCATCATGACATTTTTTCTAAGCTTCTCTGACCATAGGAAACCTGCTAAAATTATTCCCGTAATTTTTTCAAGTGGTGTTTTAATTTATGTAATTAAAATAAGCCAACATAGCCATCCTAGCTTGAAAGTTAAGGTTAGAAGCATAGAGATGCCCTCTGGCCTTGGAAAAAATTAGAGAACATCCCCTCTATCATAAGGAATGAACCCAAAAAGTTTCCAGCCATGGTGAGTAATGCTTGATCATGATAAATTAAAATACTCCAGAGAGTATTTAATTCATTAAAATTAGCGAGTCATCAAATAGTTTTGATTTTTAATCCACATTATTCTCCTCTATTCATTGACAATAAGGTATTTTTATTTTATTTTTATAATTTTTCCAAAGAAAGATATGGATTTATGAAGTTCAGGCATTAAAATGAATTCAAAAAATCTATATTTTTCTACTTAAACACACGGCGTCACCTCAACCTTAGCATCTTCGAAGCCTCCATGCGGCGCTCCGCTATTTGACACTGCTAGCCACCTCAGCTGCCACATGGCCCTCCTTTTCACTCCAAGAGTTCGTCTTGCTTGATCTCCTCCGTCCATTGAATAAACACGCGATCAGATGGCTCTTTTTCATCGTCCCGAAGTAACCTAACATGTAAGTCGTTCACACTAAAACCTTAAGATCTCGAGCTAGGCTCAACCAAATCACATGGAGTTTGTTCTTAGACCTTCATCTACTCAAGACGAACATTTCTATACAGTTCATATGGCATGAAATACAGTAAATATGTATAAAGAATCAAATGAAGCTTGGCTTAGGGTTGAGATTCAATACCTTTATATAAGAGGGTATACCTCAATCAGATGGTTGTAGCAGCTTTAATTGGGTCCAACGAGCCTCCAAATGAAGTTTTAGGCCTTGGTGAATTGTCTAGGTATAATATCGATCAAACTCAATTTCAGGTATTGGAATAGAGCTGGATTAGAGGCTGTTTAGAATGAGGCTTTTGTGGGGAATCAACTCCTCTCACTGTGGGGATTTTGTGTGCACAATTATTTAGAGTTTAGTGGACTGTGGAGGTGTAGAAAAATTTGTCCTGGTTTGAGCTGAAATTTTAAGCTCAAAATTGATCTCTCATAGAGAGAATTAGAGGGGGAAAATGGTGGGATTGAGTGAATGAGTTCTTCGAGAGTCTTTGATGAGATTTTGGCAGATTTTCCCCATGGATTTGGATCATCTCCTCTTTGGCCATGAAAAAAGGAAGTTTAAATCGAGGAGCTTAGGGTGGAGCTCAGGGCTTCAATTTGGGTTCAATTAGTTGCTTGTGTGGAGGGCTGAGTGGTACAAGTATCCAGTTGGAGTGAGCCAAGTCAGGGAGTTCAAATCTTGAGTTTAGGCTTAGGGGTGGCTCTTAATTTAGGTTTTTTCCAGCCAAAAGATCAGCCGGTAGGGCTAGGGGTGGTGGCCGAAGAAGTCAGTGGAGCCAGGAGAAGCTTTATGATTGTTAGCCACTAATGGTTAGTGATGATGGTGAGGATATCTTGGTTTAGACCATAAATGGGGTGAAATCCCCTAAATCAAGGGACCATTGGTCCAAAGCTCAAAAAAGGTGGGCTAGGTGGGTCTAGTCTGGTTACTAGGGTCCAGAAGTTGGTTGTAGAACCCTTGGCTTGATCAATTTTGCATGGCCTGGTCAATTTTGATGCATGGGTTCAATTTGGGTTAAATTGTATTGAAGTTGGCATTTGGTTAGGACATCCAGGACATTGAACCAAATTTTGATTGATCAATTTTATTTAAATGATTTTCATAAAGAGTATAAAAAGATTTGGAGTGGTTTTGAATTGATTTGGAGGTCTATTTTGAGGGATTTTGGGCATTTGATCAATTTGGCGATGTTGAGCTAGATTTGGGTTTAGGTTGGGCTATATTTGGGTTAAGTCTAAATTGAGAGTTTAAAATTGTCTAGAGGAATGTCATGAAGAGTTCTCAACATTAATTTGGGCGCCAATTTTGGGTTTGTGCATTGAATTTGGTGGAATTTGGGCACATGGCTAAATTGGGGCAAATTTGATAATTTTTTATTTGGGTTGAAATAGAGTAAAATTAAAGTTTTCCAAGTCAATTTAAGGTTCAATTTGATTTTTTGATATGTTTTAAAGAATTTATGATGCATAATTGGGGCAATTGGAAAGATTTCGGGGTTTAATTGAGTAAGATTTTGGTTTTAGCCCAAATTGGGCCTTTTTGTTTTTGGTTGAAATTGGGCTCAAAGGTGGGTCAATTGGAATTTTATTTAGCTTAAATTAAGTTTTATCATGATGAATTTGAATTTAGAATTGAAATTGGGGGAATTGGGGTCAAATTGATGGACATTTATGGTGATTTTGGGGAAATTGGGCCTTTTAGCGCAATTTGGGGCTTTTGGTCAAATTTGGTCAAATTGATCAAATTAGGTTCAATTAAAGGGTACAAATATGTTTTGGGGACATTTAAGATGATTTTGAGGGTTTTGGAAAAGTTTGGGCCACCAAGTTATTTTTGTAATTTTGGCAAATTTGGGAGTATTTTGGTAATTTTATTAGTTTTGGGTAGTTTTATGAAATTTAAATAGTTTTAAATTTTTTGAGATGTTTTTTTAACAAATTTGTGTCATTTGCATGAAATTGGGAATTTTTCTCAAATTTGGGGTTTGGGGGTGCTTTGGTAATTTTGGGTAGACTTTGGGGACAAAGGGCTAAGTTTGGTATTTTGGTGAAAGTGAGCAGTCAACCACCCTATTTGAGCCATGGACCAATGGAATCTTTATTTGGGTCCTCTATGTACTGGTCTTGGCTAGACCCTAGCCTAGGGCTAGTGGGTTTAGGGGATCATCGACATGAGTCTCCCAAAAGATCAAGGGATCAAAGTCAACAAGTTTGGGTTTACTGTTGTGAGTGAATGTGAGTGTAAGTGAGTTAACTGGATCTAGAACAATACCCAAGATCAACCCTAAGGCCAAGAAGTCCTATGGGTACTCCCCTTGAGCTCACCTATATTGATCTCATGTACTAAGTGCTAGAGATTATGACCAATATGTGGAACTTCAAGTTGAACAGAGAAGAGTTTAGAATTTCTAATGGTGATGGTTTCTTTTCTAGTTCTCTAAGAGTAATCAACAGGAAAGTCCTATGGCTAGACCCTAGGCTACTAAAGAGGAAACTAGACCTCAACCAAAAGTGAGGTCAACAGGTGCTTGCAAAAAACATTGGTTAATTTAGAGTCTCTCAATAGCTTGTGTAGTAGTGCTGAGTAGATTATGGCCTCTTATTTCCAAATTACCCATTGTGCCCTTTCTATAGGACCTAATAGGGTCCCTTACAATCAAAACTTTAGACCAAATTGATAAAAGAGTCTAGTGTTTCACCCTAGAAACATCAATTCTACGCCTATCAAAACTTTTCTCCCTATTTATTTGCACTCCTTACAAGTGATTGCAGTGGCTTTACCTAGATGAAATGTGGTACTCACTAGTTGGTGAAATCATATCCCTTATGGGTCATTATGTTTCTCAACAAATTTTAATGATAAAAAAGACCAATTTGCAAAGTTAATGAAGAACCGGTGAAATTATCATCACAACATTTAAAAAAATAAAAAGAGATCTTTAAATCATTTTCATACTAGAAGATTAATTCTCATATGCAAGGATAAAGAAAGGGAACTACTCAGAATTCATGGTTATGAAACAAAAACACATAATTAATATTGAAATCTAAGTCTTACAACAAAAACTTAAACACAAATACAAGATACTTATCTGTATGTTTTCTCCCCAAGCTATTCCCCAAGTTTCCTAAAAGCCATTCTCTAAACTCTTACACAAAATAAAGACTCTCACACACACACGCCAGAGTCAAACTAAACTCTCCAAGAAGACCCCAATATGCATTCAAAAAGACTCTCTTTTTGTCCAGAATTTGGTCCTATTAATAGATAGCTAAAAATTGGAAAGGGTCACTTCAAGAACCCCTTCAAAATTTGGTCAAATTGAATGGATATTTTAGAACGTTGGTTACTGGTGCTATAACACCCATTCTGCCTATCTACTGGCTATGGTGCCAAGGGTGGCGCAATGACACCATAAAAAAACATTCATTTTTGCTCTATTTTGTCCTCATTTTCTCTAAATGTACATTCCATGTACCTGAAACCAAAAAATGCAAAATACATTTCTTTAAAGTGTAATATCATCAAAAATAGGCATAAAATGAACATGAAATGTACACAATGAACAAGTTATTTTTAAGTGGATCAGTACTCTCATATTCAGTTTATATTGTGAGTTCATTCCTATTTAAATGTTGAGATATTTAAACTTTCTTTAGTGTGGTTTTATTTAACCCCTGTTTAGTTTTGATATATTAATTACAACATTAAGTGTATTATGTTTAAATTAGATGATTCTATGGTAGACACTAGGGGTGTAAACGAACCGAACATGAACGAACAGAGCTTGTGTTCGTGTTCGGTTCGTTTGAAATTTAGTTTGTTTGAAATAAGCTCGTGTTTGAAATTGTTCGTGAAGTCACTGTTCGTGTTCGTTTCTTAACGAACGAGCCGAACACGAGTCGAGCACGAGCTGTTCGCGACAACAAGCCAGTTTGACATCCCTAATATTAATATATATAAATTAATTATTCAACTTATATTATATAAATATATAATATATATATCAGTATATTATTAATATAGTATATTAATATATTATTATTATTATTTTACTATATATTATAATTTATAAAATTTAATTTTTTGAATATCCTAAATTTTTTATATATAATTATTTTAAATTATTTTATATTTCGAACAATAACGATTCGAACACGAACGAACGCATCACTGTTCGTGTTTGATTCATTTAACTAACCGAACGAAAAAAATTTGTTCATGTTCGTCTCATCTACTTATCGAACAAATCGAACATAAACTCATTGACGAACCGAACACGAACTGTTCGCGAACAACGAGTTTTTTTGACGGCCCTAGTAGACACATGTGGTAGGAAGTATATCTGTGAAATTTTTCTCTGCTTATATTTATGTTTTAAATTGTGGTATATGCTAAAAATTAAGATGGGGGAGAGAAAAATCACTTAAAAAGGTTAAAGTTATTTATCCTCAATGACATGTATTTGAACTTTTATAGTTTTAAATTGAGGAATATGAAGTTAATCTAAAATTATTATAATTTTTTAGAAAGGAAAAATGAAACTATACTAGAGTTAAGATACCATGAAATTAAATAAGTAACAAAATGAATTGATTATTTATTTTTTAAAAGAATTATATTTTTGAAATTAGGTATTCTTAGATATATATATTTATTCAGAATTGAGCCTTTATGAAATAATATTTTTAACTAGCACTTACTAATTTTTCACAAGCCTAAAAAGTGAACGGGTGTGGTAGGTTTCACTTTAAGGCGGGATAGTGGAATTTAAAAATATTAAAAGCTATCCAGATATAGTAATCCTTCTATAATTATGCTAATGATTGAAATATAAATCCTAAATAAAAGAAAAAAAGAGCAAAAAAAGGGAGAAAATAAAATATTAAAGGAGGAGAAGCTGAGAAGCCTTATCAAATATTGGTTTCACTAGATTATTTTTAGAGTTGGAGCATTATTGCATTCATAAGCTTGCTTAAATTTAAGGCATACTAGTAAAAATTTTTACATGGAGAGCTTAAATTATGTTTTCCAATCATCTAAGGTACCATAACTAACAAGTATTAATTATTTTTTAAAAAAAAAATAGGAATTCATGTTTTTTTTATTGAATGAAAGGTTTCTTATATCCTAGAACTAGGCTTATTTACTTAAGGTAACCTAAATATACACTATAAATTTCCTAAGGAAAAGTTATTGATATTTTTAATGAAACCCACTCCCACAAGAAATATTACCATGAGTTTGTGGAACACCTTCTTTTCTTTCAAAATCCCTCTAAATAATGAAGGAATTTTTTTTTCAAAATCCCTCTAAATAATGAAGGAATTTTTTTTTCACATACATAGCATCCAATATTTTGGGGTTTATACATTCAAAATCTCTCTAACAATATTTTCTTTGCTCATTTTTGACAGTCTAAGAATCGATGTCGTCACGCTCAAGGAATCGACGTTGTCACACTCAGGGAACTGACATTGTCAAGCTCGAGGAACTAACATTGCAAAAATAGCCCATCAATTGTATTGGCACTTGTAAGTGATAAATTCTATGAGGGGTGCGCACATGATCACCCTGCACACAAATTAGAATGTTAGCACTTGGCAGAGACAAGATCCATAAGGGGTGTCAAATGATTGCCCATGGCTTATGGGACGTATCGAAACCCGCAGCAACAAGCTCTGTAAGGGGCGCCAAATAAGTATTTTGCGCCCAAACAACAAAATTAGCACTCAAAAGAAACAAGCTTCGTGAGGGGTGTCTAACGAACGTCCGAAGTCTATGGGAAGAATCACCACCGATAGTTTCAAGCTCCACGAGAGGTGCGTAAATGATCATATTGTGCCCACATTATAAAATTAGTATCTGGCAGTGACTGTGTTTAATGATCGCTCGTGGTCTATGGGACGTATTGACACCCATC
The DNA here is from genome assembly GCA_003013225.1 of Phalaenopsis aphrodite. Taxonomy (NCBI): domain Eukaryota; kingdom Viridiplantae; phylum Streptophyta; class Magnoliopsida; order Asparagales; family Orchidaceae; genus Phalaenopsis; species Phalaenopsis aphrodite. The sequence goes on from NEWO01000565.1 coordinate 140,948, forward strand.
AGAAACAAACTCTGTGAGGGGTGCGCAAATGATCATTTTTCTCCCGAACTACAAAGTCAACAACCAGCAGTAATAAGATTAGCGATGGGTATCTAACGATTGCCCAAAGCCTATGGGATGTATCGGCACTCGACAGTACAAGCTCTATAATGGGTGAGCAAAATATCATCATGTGCCAACATTATAAAGTTAGCACTCAAAAAAGATAAGTTCCACATGGGGTGTCTAATGAATGCTTCTGACTTGTTGGATGTATCGACACCTGTTAGCGACAAGCCCCATGAGGGGTGCATAAATGCTCATCTTGCAAGCAAATTAAAAAGTTAGCGCCCGGCGACGATAAGCTCCATGAGGAGTGCCTAACGATCATCCATGTTTTGTAAAACTTATCAGCATCTGGCAAGAAGAAGCTACGTGAGGGGTTCAAAAATGATCGTCATGAGCCTAAACTACATTGTTAACATGCGACAGTGATAAGCTTCGTGAGGGGAGTATAATGACCATATATATGAAATCTATACACGCTCACTAAGAACTCATAACAAATGAGATCACTGATATGTTCTAGCAATCATCGGATGAAAGAGAAAGGGATGAGGTGATGAAGCCTCCAACCTCAAATGTTTTCATATATCGTGAAAGTCCATTTATAATTATAAAAAAAATCTACAATGAAACTCAAAACAAAAAAGGAGAAAAAAGATACAAAAAGGCATTTGAAGCTACATACCCAAAACCCTCTTTTCTTCATATGTGGTGTAAGAAAAACATCCTCACTGGCATTCCCACTTCTCTGCGTTTAGAGAAAAGATCGTTATTTGTCAATCGAAGCCACGACTCAGCTTTGGTCGTTGTCTTCTATGAACCTCTTTGGAGAACCACAGTCCACACGATAACTTGAATGGACAAATCTCTCAACCTATTAGAACATCCACCTCCAACGAGTGCCTTAAAGGATAATTGTTAGGACAACCTTTAGCCTACCTCTTAGGGCTCTCATGATAAAATTCTACAGGAAAGCAAAAACACTAGCTCGATTCACACGATCACTGGTCCCTAACTTAAGCACAACCCTCTTCCTTCTTGTCCCCTTTGCAGAAGCTTCGCCCACCAGCTTGCGTTTCCTGTCAGGCTTATTAGCCTTTGTCCGCATATCACTCATGGCTTTGAAGAGGGCACACTTATCGACATACGATGCACTTTCACCAAATATCACAAAAAACATGGAGATAAAAACATATACAACAAAATATTAGGAATATACAAAAATGTTAGAAGGCCTATCTATAATGATCAGGGCGCAGAAATCCAAGAAAGTACACTACACAATGTTGACCTCATTTTTTAGGTCTTCTTTTCCCTTCCTTAGATATCCTAGGATCTAGCCATAGGATTTCTATTTTTACTCTCTTAGAGGACTAGACTATGATCTACACCACATATAAATTCGAGCTACTTCTTCATTTTTTTTGAAGTTTCATATGGGCGGTTTCACATCTTCAACCTTCGATTGAGTCGATTGAAAAGCCAACATATTGAAGCTCAAATTGAACTCCTATAGAAATTTGAAAGACATAGGCGGACCCCACGACGTTTGATGTTTGAGTTTCTACTAAGAGCAACATGTTTGACTTTGGTTGTCGTTTATACGAGGACCGATCATCGATATAATCTTTAAACAGTTATGATCGTATCAAAATAATTTCATTTGATGCGTCATGCACAAATTGAAGTTAATTTGGCACAATTGTCGACGAGTTTGTCCAAATGACTCCGGATGATGAAATAGACCTCGCCATCGCTTCCGGAACATCAATTTTAGTTAGGGAGGACACCCATTTTGTTGAGGCACCACACACGAATGGATTGCACAAAATTTGATATTTTCTTTTAAAAAATTATAACAATTTTTTTTAAGTAAAAAGTTTTTTTTTTATTCCTAAATTGAATCTCACACTCACAAATTCCCTTTTCTTTTTCTCAAAACTACTTTTGCTCTAACCGGACCTCTTCTTCCTCCTCCCTTTTCTTGACCGAATCTTGAGATTTCTTCTGGTTCTCCGGTGACCTCTTTTGCTGTCGGTCTTTACCGACCTTCGCCTCCAGTCGCCTTGTCGGTAACCTTTTTTTTATTTTAATAAATGTTCCCGCCCAAATGTATAATCCTCATCAGTGTGCCCCTCTCTTCTCTCCGCCTATAAATACCCCCTCTGAAAAAGGATTTTGGGCATGAAAATTTTCTTTGGAGTGATTTGAGGATTTCTTGTTTGGGGTTTGCTTTGAAATTTCTGAAAGTCGTTCGAGGAGAGTTTCTATTGGGTTGGATTTCTCTGATTAGTATAGTAAGGAATAACTTAGGTTAGTTGACAACTGCTTTTGGGATTATCTTCTTTCATTCTTGGATCCAGAAATTGTTTTGCTCACTATTTCTAAATTTTTCTAAAGTTTCTGAAAACATTTGGAGGTAAGTTTTCTCTTCTTCTTCTATGATATTCTCAAGGGATTTTATGAATCTTTAAAGCTTGTCTCGATCCATCTACGAATTTGACCTCTTCTTTTGTTTACATTTGGAGTGATTCTTGAATATTAAATACAATTTTATAAAAGAAATAGAGAGGAAGCTAAACTCAAGGACATTTGATGCCTATTAGAGAATTTTGGTTTGTTTTTATAGGTTTCTTGAAATGAGATTTGTACAAAAAAAACTATTGGAGTTATTTAGTTTTGAACAATTATTTGATAATTTGATTTTACTTGTCCTATTAATCCATATTTGAATATATGTTGGAACTGTTGTTTGGTTTTGAATAGCTGTTTGGGGCTCGGTTTTGATCTTCTTATTGTCTCTTCATTCGAATTTATGTTTTGGAAAGTATAATGGCATTTGAACAGCTATTTGGGACTTGATTTTGTTCTTCTTGTTGTACATTCATTTGAATATAAGCTTGAGATACTTTGGTGCTTTAAGTAGACAGTATTGGAGTTCAATTTTGATCTTCTTGCTGCCCCTTCATTTGAATTTATGCTTTAGAATTATAATGGAATTTGAACATTAATTTGGGGTTGAATTCCTATTACTTTTATTACCATATTTGAATATACATCAGTTTGAGTTAAACATATCTATGGAATTGTAGGTCTTGTTCTCCTTACTGCCCCTATGCAAATATATATTTAGATATTACTTTTTTTGAGCTCTTGAGGATTTATTTGGGACTGTAACTTTGCTCCCTTTGCTGCTTTTCTCGAAAATACATTTAGATATTACTTTTTGAGCTTTTAAGAATTCATTTAGGGCTTGGCTTTGGTTCTTCTTGCTGCCTCTTGTTTGAATATATGTTGGAAATCATTTCTTGCTTTGAGAGCTGCTTTAATGTCTTGGTTTTGTTCCTATTGTTGCAATTTGTATTCAAATATATATATTGAGATTATTTTTGCTTTAAAAATTATTTTCTGGCTCAGTTTTATCTTTGGTGGTTCAGCTTGGCTCCCTTATGTTGGGTTCGGCTTTCTCCTTTAATGGCTTAAGTTTGGCTCCTGTTAGTCCCGACTAGGTTCAAGAGTTACTCGGGTTTTGCACTCCTTTATTATGCTGAGTTTTATTTGATGATATTCAGTTTTGGACCTTAAATTTTTGTTGGAATAAACTTTACAGTTGCATAAATCTCATATGCTTGAAACTGGCAGTATAAAAATAAAAGCATTTTTTTTTACAATGATGAAACATGCAATGGTTATTCATATAGATTTACAATGCAAGCTTAGAAGTGGAAAGTGGATGTTATAGGAATGCTTACACATTTATTTCTCTTAATTTTTAGATATGACATCTATAAAATTTTGTTGGATGAGCATATGAAATATTGAGGTGGCTTATAAGTTCGAGATGAGGGTAACAGACAATGATGCAAAGAACCACTTATTAGCTTTTCTTATAGCTAAAATATAAAATCAACATTCAACTAGTGTGATGCCCTTTCACTCCCTTAAGTCATAGGAAGCTCTAACCCTCCATCAGAAGGTCTGAGAATTGATAGTCGGAAAGAACAGATACATCATAAACCACTACACATATACTACACTTGCAAAAGGAACAGATACTACATCCACAGGAATGATGGATACTATACACACAAAGTGATAAGCACCACACTATGGACATTATACACTACTTAATATCTATAGGCACACTTGATAACACTTATATATACACTACACATTTTATACACTATACATAGATACACCACATACTTTGATAAGTTTGAATACTACACCACAAAAATCACGATACACAACAAATATTACACAATAAACACCACACACTACACCCTGCACGACAGATACTACATTCGTAACACATCTCATGTTATACACCAGATACTACAAGAACAGATACTATATTTCCTTCAATAAGTTCAGGTAGTACCTATTTAATTCACACAATTCCATCAAATGAAGATTCACACATCTAAGCATCACATTAAGGTGCACTACACTTTGATGAGTTCAGAAACTATTTAGTTCACATATCTATTAAACGATAGGTTTTAGTGTTCCGGGTGATTTGTTGGTGACCTCTAGTTGATGTTGATAGGTTGACTTCAATATATCAGTAGCTTGGGGTTGAGGGAATAAAAGAAGTCTAGTCTGAGCCTATCCCCAAATTGAAATCTAATACCCCACTTTGAGACTTTCACATGCTCATCATTTTACTTCTCCTTTATAATTTGTATATGTTTGTATAATCTTTTCCATACCATTGCAATGAGCTAATCAAGTACATTTAGTTATTTCAGCATTGCATGTTTCTTTCTTTATTGTGTAGCCTTTCTTTTTCTTATATTCTTTCACTTGTACAGTTTTCTTTCATTCTTTCCTTGTTATAGTATTTTACCATATAGTCATTCATTTCTTTTACTGTACTTTACTATAAACATTCACTTGTATGCATGTTTCTGTTCCTTAGCGGGTTTTTATCACACCCTAGGGTAGGCCATTGGAGGTACGGTTTTCTTTTTTTATTATTTTTTCTGGGATGTGACGACAATGCCATCAAATGATGATTCACCATCAAGCAGTGACCGAGACAACAACGTGATCAAATGAAGATTCATCTCCGGGCAACAATCAAGAAGACGGTGAAGGAGTTCTAACTCAGCTTTGATAGATTTAAATAACACACCTATAAGAGGTTGAGTTCATTCGTCTGGCACGATGTAAATTCTCACACTATCTTTTAGGACTTTCTACAATTTTATATCGTATGATATATGTCCTAAACTTATTAGGATTCTGAGGTCATCGTCTGTTACGCCCTTGGGATTAATTCCTCTCTCCGACAATATATAGAATTTAAATTTTAAAATTTTATTAAAAAAATATGCTGACAATTTCTGGCGACTCCGCTGGGGATTAATTCCTCTCTCCATTTTGAATATGAGGTTTTGTCTTCATACATTGATAGTGTATCCTTATCCCTAGTGGTTCAAACTATCATTTTTATGTTGATGTACTTCACTCATTTCTTCCTTGAGTAAGTATTGTCAACTCCCTTGATTTTGGAGCCACTGTTTAATCACTTATAAATAGAAGGTTCCAGAATCTTTAAATTTTAAATAGGATGGACTCCTAATAGGTGTGATATGTTAGGAGATGATTCGTAGGAGTGAATTTGATACGAAAGGACTTCTCTTTAAATCTCGAACACATGTTCTATACATCCTATTCTTTCCTTTATTTATGACATTTTGATTCGATTATTTAAAACCTATAAATAAAATTTAAGATGTATATATATATATATATATATATATAAAGATATTTGTTCGGATAATTCTAGAAAGAGACACCCAGTTAAATGATTTTTTTTATTCAAGATATTCATCCTAGATTTTTGCAACCATGGTTGTAAACATCGTGAGTCTAATTTCTGGAAAATTTGAAATTACAAAAAATGACTTCGCCAAAGTTGATCTTCTCCTTTGACACTAGAAAGGACTTGGCTGTGAATAGGAATGAGCTGCTTGATAGAGCCGTCATTCGCTTCAGGTAAGGGTTTGATAATATTGACATTAAGTTTGGAGATGTTACCGTCGTTATACTGAGAAATAAAACTCTTGAAATGGTCGAACCCATAGTGGAATTTAACTTGAATTCGACACATGATTTCCCACCTTTGAAAAGGGTATCAGCTAAGAAGAACATTGCTACTATTGCAAAGATCGCTAAAATTGTCATGAATACCTTGGAAACAGCTGTTACTACCCCCACCGCTTTAGTCACTGTGCCTGTCACCTTCCTCACTCAACTTAAAGGAAAGGAGATTCAACGTTCTTAATAGTTCTTTCTGTGTTTAAAGTAGGGTCAGGTTCTAGGTTTGTACCTCTGACCAAAACTCAGAGAAGGAACAAGAACTGGATAATAGTTAAGATTAAGAAAGTGAAAGCTGCCGAGGTTGTTGCCTCAATTTCTTTGGATAAAGATGAAGAAATTAGATTACCTGTGACCTCCCCCCTCTTAAGAGGGAGCAAGTTTCAACCACTGTCTGCCGCTCTTGATGAAGAGGACGTTCAGAGGATTGTTGCTACCGTCTCAATTCCACCGTTGCAATAACCAAGTAAAGACTAAAGGATTCGTACCGTTAACACGATTTTGTATGTTCTTCGAGAAACTGGCAAAGAAAGAAGGATGTTCTGTTTTTAAAATCCTCAGTAGGATGGGGTTTGCTATGTCACCCCAGATGAGGAAACAGATACTGAAGGATGTAAGTTCGTTTCACAACCTACAAGGATATTTGTGAGAAGAGGTGATGGTTTGCTTTTGCAAACCTCTTGGAGAGTCTTTTCAGATGATCTCCATCTAGATCTCGTTTCTGCCACTACTACTCCACTACTGCCTAGAATTTCCGTCAAACAACATTTGGGAGCCCGTGTTCCTCCTATTTCTGTCAGTGTCACTCCTATCATCATTCTTACTCCAAATTTTAGGTGATGAAAATCCATTAAATCCCATCTTGGACTGAGAATAAGTGTACCTAGGGTACAAGATAAGCCCTTACTGTGGTCAGAAAGGTCAAGAAATAGTAAGAGATTACCTGTTGATGTGTCTGGTTCAGACATTAGGGAGCCCACCGATTCTCAGCATATGGATATCACCAACAAGTCAATTGATCCCAAGATAATTGTATCTGAGAAGATGGTATGGTGACCTAAGGTCATTGAACCAACACATACGGAGGAACCCATGATGGAGAATTCCGGTGAAAATTCCCCATGTGATGTGTTGCCCACTACAATTATCATTGAAAGTGCTACTTGTCAGTTGTCGCAGACTAACCCTTAGGTGTCTAAAAAAGACCCGATTGAAATAAAGTTAGAATAGCTCATAAAGGATATTAAACAATTTTGTTAGGAATGGAAAGATGAATTGGATGATGAAGAAGATTTGACTGATTATATGGATGAGGATTTTGCTGAGATAAATGTCGTGGAAACCCGAGCATCTTTATCCTTATGAGAGGCACCAGGAGATGAGAGTGTTGTTGAAATATTGCAAAAGATTTTTCAACAAAAAGATTAGCAAATGGAATACATGAAGGCAAAAATGGAAGAAATGATGGTTGCTATTATGACCTTACAAAGTCAGTCACAGTCCCCAAAAATAGTACCTGTTGAGCTAAACCAACTGGATGTTGTACAGATCGATGACAATGAAAAGGAGTCTACTTCTGTTAACAAGGAAGAATAATGTAAGAAAGATCATGCCCAGAATTTGATACCAAAGAATGACATTAAAATTGTGATAGAACAGCAGGTGAAAGTAACCTTGACACAGTTTAAAGGCGGTGCATCAATTCTAAGGGGTAGACCATATCCTGAAGAATTTGATACCGTGCAATATCCCAAGGATTTTGTACCACCTCTGTTTAAAACTTCTGATGGAACAGGAAACCCTTGACTGCATGTGGAACATTTTCGCGCCAGTTTTTGCAACGTAGGAGGGAATGATGCTCTACTTTTTTGACAGGTTGTCAGTAGTATGTCAGAAGTAGCATTCGATTGGTATGCGAATTACTGAATAGTTCAATCAAGACATTCACAGAATTAGTAGATCTCTTCAGCAAAAGATTTGTTGGGGCTCGACATCATATCACTGTTGGTGATTTGGTGATCGAGAAACAAAGAACAAATGAAACTCTGAGGAATTTAAGCATGAAATGCGAACCACAACTGCAAGAACAGCATGCGATTGAAATCCTATTAAAAAGTATTCACATGCTAGTTGCACTCCTCCTCAAGAGGTTCACGATTAAAACTTTTGAAAAATTGCTTAGCAAAGTCAGGAGTCTTGAAGAGGAAGCTAAACAGCTTGGTTTTATTGAGAAATTTGAAAAACAGAGACCCACAAAAGTCTTCGAGAAAAAGTCTTGGATTGTTGCGACTATTGACAAGGGCAAACAACCACTGGAAATAAAGATTGAACAATCGCAACAAACCATCAACCTCCTCAACAATACCGCTCACAGTCATTCTAGCAAAGATCCTATCAGACAGATAATAGACCAATCCGGACTATGGCAGAATGCTTAAGCAAAGTATATCCTTTTAAAGATGAGGAAGTTGTCAAAATGTTTCACAATTTAATTAAGAAGCCATAGTTCAAATTGTCTGAACCTAAGAAGCCTGATGAAGTTGATAAGAAGGATAACTCACTATATTGTCCATATCATAGAATGATTGAACACGCTCTGAAAAATTGTTTCACTTTTAAGAATTGGCTGGAATACAATCTTAAGAGACAGAACATAACGATCCCGAAAGAGTATATGAAAGAGTCTGGAGAAGGTTCAATCAATACAATTTTGGTTGAGCCTACTGTTCCGATCGATCCTTATGCAGTCGATGATGGATGGAACACAATTTGGATGAAATCTTCAAAAAAGATACTAAATCAGATTCAAAATGCTTCAGTACAAGCTGCAATTTAGAACTCAGATCACCAGTTAATATGTTAGAAGGTGATGCTAGTCTTTATAGCTCATCATTTCAACATGGATATTGACAATAGATCACCGGTTGAATGATATGCGGATTTGATTCAATAATACATCGATATGTGAGAACATTTAGAAATAAAGATCATTCATGTGGTTCCGAAAGATATTTTGATTATGTCTTCTTGAATGGAATCAAAT
>NEWO01000565.1:158517-176445 GCA_003013225.1 Phalaenopsis aphrodite
AACTTAAAATGCATGTGAGAGCATTTATATGTTAAAAGCATTTTATGTAAAGCGGGGAAATAAGGTTCTGGTGATCTACCAAATCCTAAATCATATCTTGGTGAGCCCTCATTAATTCATTTGAGGATGATATCATTAAGCAAAACATACTAAGTTTAGTAGACCTCAGAGGTATCTAGAAGATTAGGAGGAAGAAGCAAGTCCAGGCTTCCCTCTCACCACCTGGTGAAAAGTCTCGAACTCATTTAAACTTATTATGTTGCTTAATAATTCATCCTATAAATACCTCTAGTGTTAAATGAACATCGATGTTTCAATTATCTCTAAGAGTAGGGTAATTATCATTTGTCATTTAATTTGAGAATTATGTTGCTGAAGACATTTAAAAGGGGCAAGTTAATGTTATTAAGACACTTAGCTAATTTCAAGTGTTTTAAAGGTGTTCAATTTCTGGTTACATTCACTTTTTAAATCCTCATTTTAAGGGCTTAGTAGTGACAAATTTAGCCTATGTCACTACTAAGCCCTTAAAACTTTTGTGGACATATTAGTAATTTTTTAAAGAAATTGAATTTTAAGTGATAGTAATTCATTTTCAAAACATTTGAATGTTAGTTGAACACCATATAGGTGTATTAAATTAGTGAGTTATTAACATCCAAAAATATACCTCTAAGTCTAAGATCATTTAATTTATAGATCTCTAAATTTTAATGATTTAGGAAATTGCAAATTTATCCTTTAATTAAGAAAAGTGAAATCGTTTCTACTAATTAATCCCTTATGTTTCAATCATTTGAACGTGTTCATTGAGATCAAAGTTTGCCCATCTTACCCTCTAGAATTAAGCCTAAATGTTAATTAGGGCTAGATTTCCAAAATTACACTTTTGCCCCTAAGACTCTATCACTTCATAATTTATAAAGTTTAATTCAAATGACTTTAAGATTTTTATTCTACCTCACACATGAGTCAATTAAGACATAAGAGGAGAAAATGTGTTTTTTTTTTAATTTAATTTAATTTATATGATTATTTACATGCAAAAATAGGATTTTTTAAAGAAAATTCAATAACTTGACCAAGGCAAAGCCCAACCACTTGAAGTTTTTACTGGAGCTAGAATAAGAATAGAGCACCACTTGGACCAAATTTCATGTTTTTTTTTAGTTTTATTTGAATTATTAGAATTAATTTAAGTTCTGGAGAATTAATTAAATATAAAATATTTCAAATTTGTTAAAATAAGTTTTTCATTTTTATTAAATCTCTCTAAGGTAAAGAACCCAGAAAAAATAAATTTCAAATTTTTATAAATTATCTTTGAATTATTAGATTTATTTAAATGAAAAATTAAAAAAAATCTTTTTTTAGCCTTTTGAAAATTATTTTTAAGGTTTAAAATTCAATGTCTTCACTTAGAAAATAAGGAAAAATATTTGAATTTCTCCTAAGTGCTTAAGAAACAATTTATAACATTTCCATTAATTTTATTAATTTTATGATTTTTATTATTTTTTATTATTTAAAACTCAAAATATGCTGAAAAAATTAAAATTTTCTTTTAATTATAATTTTTTTTAGAAAATCCTTCTGATTACAGAAAACTCCCAAAACTAATTTTATAATTTTTTAAAGTTGTATTTTGATTATTAAAAATTATTTTAGTGTCAAAAATGTCATTTAACTTAGAAAATCAAATTAGGTTGGCAAATGAACTCCAAATGATTTGAAGTTTTTATGGGGAGTCCTCTGAATTTTAAATTACAGTGGAGAATCAAACTTAAGCATTCAAATTCTTATTTTTCCTAAATTAATTTTCTTTTTATCGTAGGATTTTATGAAAATTAGGTGTATTCTCGATGACTTGACTCATGAAAAATTTTTCCTAAGGTTCTCTAGTCACAGTGAACCTGCCAAAATTTTCTTGAATTTTTTTCTAAGAAGCATGCCAATTACCATGATTAATTTATGCAAATGATGGACATAAACTTTAAAAATATAGATCTTTGTCTAGGGGTCTCCTCTGACTTTGCAAAAATCAGGAAATATCCCTCGTGATAGAGGCAACAACATGGCAAAATATTAAGCCATGGTGAAATACTTGAATGCATGGAGAATCAAAATATTTAGAACAGTATTTAATTAATTAAAAAAATCTACATCAAATAAGCTTTAAACCATTTTCACATTGTTCTCCTCTATTCACTAAGCACTAGGGTATTTTTCTTTTATTTTTATGATTTTTCAGAGCAAAGATATGACTTTTTAAAGTTATGGGCATTTAAATAAATAGAAAAATCTCTATTTTTCTATTCAGACACGCGGCGCCACGTCAACCTACGGCTGCTCCAAAGCTCTGCGTTGCGCACTCTAGTTGGACGCCGCCATCAACGTAGCTACTGACTCGGCCCGCGCTTTATGTATCATAGCACTGTCCGGCTTCATCTCACCCGTTCATTTAATACACGCACCATCCAACGGCTCCGCATCATCGTCTCCAACTAGTGTGAGACCATAACCGTTAACCCTAAAACCATAAGATCTCCCTCATTTCTCAATCAAATGACCTCAGGTTTGATCCTATAGACTCATCTAAGTGAGACGAACATATTCATACCGTAAACATGTCATTAAACTAACCCTAACCACATGGAGAATCAAAATAGGCTCGGGAAGAGGGGAAGTTCAATACCTTTTCTTTGAGAATGGAAGCTTCAATCAGAGGTGATCGACACGTTCTTGGAGGTCCAAGGAGGCTTAGGATTGGGCCTTTGGTCGTAGCGAAAGGTCTAGACCCAAATTCGATCAAGGCTGAATTTGGGTGTTGATCAAAGTCTAGTGTGGAGGCTCTCTGTCAGGGGGTTTTGATGGGGCTTCTTCTCTTTTCACTATGGTGAAGGTGTGGGTGAGTTTAATTTAGATTTGGTGCACTGTGGAGGGATGGTGGAGAATCTCCTATCTCTGGCATGAATTTGAGCTAAAAATTAAGTTCCGACAAGGGAAATGAAGGAAAGGAGGTGGTTGAGTTGCACTAAGGAGATCTCAATGAGGCTATGGTAGAAATTTGGAAGGGTCTCCTTGAGAAACTTTCAGCACCCTTCCTTTGGTCGTGAAGAGGCCATTTTATAGCCATGGTCGGTGAGTGGAGCTCAGAGCTTGGCCTTGGGTGCAAAGTTTACTTATGTGGTGGGCTAAGAGGCTCTAAAGCTTAATCAAGGTGAGATGGCTCCTAAGGTTGAGATTGGGTTTGATTTAGGGATGGTGGCCCTTGCTTTTGAGGTTCTCCAATGACTAGGTCAGCCGGCAAGGCCAGGGGAGGTGGCTAGGAGGTCAGGTGAGCCAGAGGAATCTGTCACAACTATTAATTTGGGCTGGTGATGGGTTTTGGCTTAAGCAATTTAGGAAACAAATCCCTTGATTTAGGGGACCTTTTTTCATGTCTCATCTAGCATGGGTTACATGATTCTAGCTTGGTCACTAGGGTCCAAAAATTGGCTGTAGAAGTCTTGCCTTGGTCAATTTTGGTGCATGGGTTCAATGTGGGTTTAAATGGCCAAAGGTTGTGTTTGGGCTAGGCTAGCCATGACTTTAAGACCAATTGATTGATCAAAATTGTGTATATGATTGTAATTAAGATCTTTGGTGAAGGATTGAAATAATTTTGAGTCCAATTGGGGGTTCAATTTGAAGGATTTTGGAATTTTGGTCAATTTGGGCATTTTGGGCTAGACTTCGGTCTAGACTGCGCTAAGCTTGGGATAAGTCCAAATTAATTATTGAGAATGGTCTATAGGAACATCATTACAAGTTTCCAACATAAATTGGGTGTTAGATTTGGGGTTAAGGCAATCAATTTGGTGGAATTTGGATGTATGGCCAATTTGGGAATTTTTGGACTTGGGTTAAAATTGAATGCAATTGAGGCTTCAGCAAGGCCAATTGAAGGGTAATTTTGGTGTGTAGGATTTTTATGAAGAGTTTAGGATTCAAATTGGGGGAAATTGAGTAGGCTATGGGGTTCAATTTGGTGGAACCAAGTCATAAGGACAAAGTTGGGGTTTTGACATAGATCAAAATTTAGCTCAAGGAATGGGTCAATTAAGCTTAGATTTGGTTTATATTGGTCATTTTAAAGGTTAATTTGAGTTTATAATTGAAATTGAGAAAATTTGGGCCAAATTGATGGACATTTAAGGTGATTTTGAGGAAATTAGGCCTTTAAAAGGTAATTTGGGGGTTTTGGTCAAAATAGTCAAATTGGCCAAATTAGGTTTAATTTAAGGGTCCAAATTGGTTTTGGAGACATTTGGAGTGATTTTGGAGGTTTGGGAGAGTTTGGGGTGCCAAGGGTAATTTTGTAATTTTGGCCATTTTGGGGGTATTTTGGTAAATTTGGAATTTTTGGATATTTTTAGGTAACTTGGGTATTTTGAAAAGGTTTGAAATGATTTTTGGACAAATTTAGGCATTTTGGGTGGATTTGGAAATTTTGGCTAAATTTAAGGCTCTAAGGGTATCTAGGTAATTTGGGGGATTTTGGGGGCAAAAGGCCCAGTTGGATATTTTTTGTAGAATTGGGGTGCCAACCACCCTATATGAGCCATGGACCAATGGAATCCCCATTTGGGTCCTCTATGTACTGGTCTTAGCTAAACCCTAGCTTAAGGCTAGTGGGTTTAGGGGACCATCTACATGAGTCTACCGAAAGATCAAGGGATCAAAGTCAACAAATACTGGCTTTAGGGTTGTAAGGGATTGAGAGTGAGAGTGAGTTTAGTGAGTTAATGTGAGTGTCTTAGCCCCAAACTAGCACCCAGGGTTAACCCTAAGGTCAAATAGTCCTATGGGAACTCTCTTTGAGCTCCCCCATAATGACCCCACCTACTAAGTGCTATAGGTTAGGACCAATATGTAGAGATTCAAGTTGAGTAAAGAAGGGGGTAGAATTTCTAATGGGGAGGGTTCCTTTTCTAGTTTTCTAGGAAAAGTCAACAGAAAAATCCTATGGCTAGACCCTAGGCTACTAAAGCGGAAAAACTAAACCTCAACCAAAAGTGAGGTCAACACACATGTAAAAAGATTCTTCTATCCTTATGTGCAGTGCAACTTCCAATGAGTAAGACAATTGGGGAACAAAATTTATATATGAAAAATATGTCTACATAAATCTTAAGACAAATGAATAGCTCCGGAAGAAGATATAACCGATCGGACATAACTCGTAGACCACAGTCTAATTTGGACACTAGCAAATGGAGCTCCTTGTTCATGTTATCTATAGAGTGTGTTAGGGGATCTCTCACAAGGCAGTGATTGGTCATCAGAACGATTGGTAAAGAGTATCCTCTTTGATCAGATTGCGACAGAGCCAAGGCTCAGTGGCCGGTCGGTGAACTTCCTGTCGATCGAACCAATCTTCTTATTTTATTATGTGCAAATATCTCTATAAATTATCAAAAAGTCTCTATGACAAATCAATGATGAGGGGCCTATGTGAATTTATTAATTCTGAGACATATGCCTGTAAATATGAGGTCTCTATCATGAATAAGGGGATAGTCACTTTATTGTTCCATACTGTATACACTCTTTCTTATAGAACGTTCCATTTCTTAGAAATGTTTTTCGGTCATTTTGGATTCAACAATATAACATTTTATTTATGCATGAAAAACTATATAAACTAAAATGACTATTGATACACCTAAAGTATATAATGTTTTTATACACATTTTTATACCTAATTTTTGAGATATTGTGTTTTAATGAAAGGTATTTGTGTTTTTTTCTTTTAGATACAATTAAATGGATGAAAAATGCTAAAAGGAGTGAAAAAGGGTCAAATTTGAAGCAAAAATGAAGAAATGTGCAAAAATGAACTAAAGCACTGATGCATAAGCACCGGAGGGTCGTGTTTAAGCGTCAGGTACCCCGCATTTAAGAGCTAGAAGTGGTTATTTGATGATTTATTGAATTTAGATGAATTTTTGTAGAGATGTTTGAATTAACCCTTAATAAAAATGTGGGAAATATCCCATAGACACGAAAGTTCTTTCAATTGGCTTTTGAGGAGGCAACTTCTAGAAGATTCGTTGAATGGACACATTTTGAAGGGACACGAAAGCACCTTTTAGATTTTTATTAAAGAAGACGATCATCATGAGAAGAGGCCAACCACGAATCAAATTTTGTAGCCATCATCCATCTAAGTAACCACCGTCGTCGCCCATCGTCGCCGCCTCCGCCGCCGACCACTTTTATTTTAATTTGAGTGTTAGTTTGTATTGGAGTGAAAGAAGAGAATTCAAAGGAACTTAAAGATATTTGGTGGAGAGTATTTAAGATAAGTGTTTATCTTTGTGACTACACTTGGTTTTAATCTAGATTTCTTATTTGTGTGCATAATTTCTACTTTTAAACTCATGTATGGTTGTGTTTTCTCCATGGATTCTAAGTAGTTTTCTTTTTCTTTTTCTTTTTCTTTAAAATGATAAGTGATTAAGTATTTAAAGGATGTTGTGTGAAGTATTAGACTTCAATGTTGGAAGAAGTTGTGATGATTTGAAACCTTGTCTTCATTTACTTCTTGATTTGGCCAATTTAGATGTTAATACCTATTGTGAAAACATGTAAGATTTGAGATGATATTGTCTCAGTCAACAAATTGTTAGAATCACATATTGATTTCATGAATAATAATGTAGTTCATGGGGTTAAGTGCAAATAAATAGGGAAATAAACTTTTCAATGGTGTAAAATTAGAGGACTTTAGAGTAACAGACTAAAGCCCCAATTTGATTTATAATTTAAGGTTTTGATACGAGATGTTAGTCACCAGGTGGAGGGAGAAGATGGAACTCTAGAGTGAGAGCTAGTATCTTCTCAACCTAATCGGTCTTCAGGACTTTTCAAACTATAGATTAGCCAATGTTTTTTACAGCATCTTTAGTAAGGGTAAAGAATATTATTGCTCATATTTGACACAATACATTTAGCATACTTTCACAACATAATTTTTATACTTATTACTGATTTATGATAAGGAAAAAGATATTTTATTTATATAGCCTTCATCTTGCAAAAAATTTGTTATTTTTATTATTTACTTTTTTTAATAAATAAAAAATTACAAAAAAATCAAATTTTCATTCCTATTATAGCCTCTTAAGTTTAAGTAAGAATATTTTGCAAAGTAGATTTTTATTAACTAAATTTTCTAGTTTCTTAAAGAGCATATTGTTAATCTCATTGTTAGTTCGATATTCAGGGATTAATTAAAAAGTCATATATTACTTGATAGTGATACGTATACTTGCGTAGTATCCCACATTAAAATATTATAATTGTATTCTTATTTGTTTCATAGTGGAAAACTTAGTTTTTTCTTTAGATCGAGTTTTTGAATTTGCTGCAAACTAAGAATAACTATTAAGTAAATTTAGTATATAATCACATACATCGCATTTTACATATATATAGAAAGTCAGGATCAACTATATATTTAATGAGAGATGAAAGATTTTAGCAGCAGCAACATAAATATAAAAATGAAGTTTAAAAATTATATATGTAAATTCACAGAAGTTAGGTGATTTGTATGTTAAGCTTTTAAACAAAAATGTAGATAAATATTAGTAAAATCAATATTGTCTAATGAACTTGAATTTGGACCAACTACATAAAGAAAAACTCTGCGGCTCCTATATCCTAATCTTAAAATAGTAAATCTTTTTGTGCCACAAATTTATTTAGGGTCTATTTAGGGCAGTTGTTGATTATTTATAATCTGTTGATAAGCAGATTATTCTGATAATCAGATAATCTATAGATTATCAGAATAAATTGGCTTGTTGTTTGAAGCAGCTTATTCAGAACAGCTTACTGACAGCTGTTGTTGGATAAATGGTAATTCTGCCCCGTTTGGTTAAGTTGTTTGCAACAGAACTATATGAGCACCAAAATAAACAAAACAGAACTCACAAATCATTGCAGATCAGTTTAAAATGGATAACATAGAGTGCTCGCACTTTCGTGAGCATCAAAACAAAAAAAATAAAGATAAATACAATTACAACTAGAATGAGAAATATTAAAATATTCAATTTAAAACTCTGACTACGTATATTATCAGTTGCACTGTCACCATGGGAGATCATTAGACCCCGATTACTGTTTGCAGTGCAATATGTTGGACTGTCAGCCCAATGGAAGAAACCGCAATAAGCTGAAATGCCCATGCAAAAACCGTAAAACTATCTTCCACTGTTGTGAGGTTGACGTGACACAAATAACAGAGCTGGTAGTCCACAATAACACTATACAACTTTGTTTGTCCCTAAAATCCTAAAACTCATGTTGTTATACCTGCTAGAAAAAAAAACCAAATGTCAGATTAAGAAATAAAAAAACAAAAAAGTAAAAGCATACAAATATAAACATATAGTCTAAAAAATAAATGAAACATAGTTGATCAGCAGCCACAAATAGCATCTGTGATAGACTACCTCAAAGCTGTTATCTCGGTCAAACCATCACCATCATGAATTTCAAATTCATCAGAGTCTATCTCATCCTCAAGTAATGAATTCCCCACCACAATTCGTGTAGGTTCCTCGGATACATTCAGTTCATCATTGCCAAACGTATTGAAGTTTGTATATGATCGTGTGGGATGTCTTCGAGTGAGGAAAGCAATGTGATTTATTCCTAGTGGCATGGGAGAAAATGAGGCTATCATGTGTACTCCCTTCCCAACTCGCCATCACAAAAGTGAAACACATGTTGAAGTCACATACAACCATGACATTCTGACTTGTTGAACCACTACAACCAATGTACGCCACCTTCTCGTGGCTGGGCAGTCAAGCATCAATATGAGTACCGTCGATTGCATTTATGCAGTTTTGTTTTACACTGTTAGAAACTAATTATATTCTAAAAGTAATGTGTTGAAAAAAATAGTTACCTTGAAATAATGCATGTACTGGGGATTGTTGGAAATTTGTCCTGGAATGCTAGTAAATGATGGATCCTCTGGCTTAATGATTTGAGCTGCTAAGCTAATAAGCATCTTTACGCCTTTGGAGAATTAACGGCTAATTGTTTCTGATGAATGCTAAAATCTCTCCATATATCCTTTAATTAATATGTTATGTGAAAGAATATACAGTGTTATAGTCAACACCTCGCTAATCTTCGTTCTAGAAGAACCTTAGAGGATGTGCTTCAGACATAACACATGCAAAAGATCCATAAAAATAGGTGTTGTCATTCCGAAAATGTTTCTAAACCTCATTGGATGTCCTGAAAGCATCTCACCCACCCATTTATCCACAAATAAAATGGATGTCATGTGGGGAATGTGAACACTGCTGGATCAGTAATACTTCAACAACAATTCTGTAATTACTACAGCGCATGTCATTCTTTTACGACGTTCCTGCAACAGATCCTTCCTAAAGTATAAAAATGTAAATTTTAATGAAATTGTGAAGACATAATGGGTCCAAAATAAGAAATGAAAACATCATTGCCTACCAATTAAACATCAAATAAAACTGTAGAAAAATCAACTTATAAATAAAGCTTGAACCATTCACAGATACATTAAAAAAAGTGTCTACAAAGAATAACATATTAAAATGAAACATGTAGAAGTTCATAACACTACAAAACCTACAAAAAACAACCCATAAAAAAACTCATTCATCGACCAAAACACGCAAATATTTGAGCAACTCTGGTTGCAGCGCCATGAATATTTACCTACGGGTATGATCCTTAAGTTTTTTCACACATTGTGCATGAAATCACATGTCAGCCACTACTTCAGGAAGAGAACCGAAAAGTCCGATACAATTTAATATGGTGTTGTCACGGAGTGGAGCAGTTGGTGGAGCTCCAAAAGTATCAATGAGTCTATCGAAGGAGGTTTTCACAAACTGATCATTCTCTTTCTTTCTCTTAACAACCCTGGGCCTCTTTGATAGTGTACTGGACTCCCCCATATCCCTCTGGTTTATACTACGCACTTCATCATCAGCTGTGAATGGCTCTGGTGGAATTCATCTGGTATGCCGGTAAAACCCATCTCACTAGGGTTGAATGCATGCTTTCCCATTGCGGCAACCCATTTAAAAGTTATGTCCAGTTTTTCTTCAAAGTCCGACTCAATTCCACACTTCCTATATTTCTTTGCTGAAGGCATTGCCTGTAACATTGTATTTAGAGGGATTAGTTTCTAAACCAAAACAATATGAGAAGTAATAAATTGAGGGACTAGTTAGAAAATTAACTCTAATTTCTCAACCCTCGGTCAACTGGAGCATCGATTGTCCGCTTAATGGGATTCAAACCCAATCCGATAGATCCACGTTTCAACTTCTTCCAAATTTTTCATTCCTTCTTCAATTGGTCCCTTTTGTTTTTGAATTTTAGTCTGTCGTAATCCCTGTCAGTCAACTCTTTGAACCTCTTAGCAATATTTTGTCAACCTTCCTTGTTAAAATACTTTGTTGGCCTATTTCCCAATTCTATTTCTCCAATATGTAGATTGTAAAAAATATTTGTTACTTCCTTATCTCACATAGCAAACAGACCCCCTTTAGACGCCTTAGACATGTTGGAACTATAAGGAACAAATAAAAATAAGTACTTGTTTCATGTTTTCATGTTAGGAAATAAGAAAAACCTTATCAATGATGAAAAATGTATGTTTTGAGCCCAACTTCATCCACATTACTTCGACAGCAATCATAAATTAACATCTACAGCCATCATCAATTTCTTTAGAAATCTCATAAATGGTCCTTTAAAAATCTCATGTACCAACATATTTAACATATCTGCCTTAATATTTTTACTAGTTGCACTTTCTAGTGCTTGAAGTATGAGTGTTATGCATGCAATTATGAATGCTTAGGTGTAAGATTTGTAAATACAAGAGGCTTATGTGACATGTATGTAAAAGCCCCCTAAAACAAAAATGATCAACCATCCCAATAGAGAAACTTCACAAGAAAAACTTTTGCACTCTATAGGAAAGAAACATGGCATTAACAGGAAACAAAATTTTCAAACATAACCAAACATAGCAAGAAAGCTATGAATCAATAGAAGGTACCAAAAACTTCACTATAATTTGAGTGGTATGCGTGTGAATATGAATGTTTAGGTGTTAGATTTGTAAGTACATAAGAACTATGTAGTATGCATGCAACCAATTGTCCCATAAGTGAAAACTGACTCACCATCCAAGCAGGAGATCTAAAAAAAAGGCCTGCAGTGAGCAAGGTCATTTTCTTCCTCAACATAAAACTCAAAATAATCTATATATTTCTAAAAAAAGTTCCGAAGTCAGTTATTTGTTTAATCTAATTGTGATAAGTGAATGGATAAATTCCAGCGCAATCCATCATTCACCATTAGAAGCATATGTTATATATGTTCGTATATGATTGCCAATCCTTCAGCACCAAATAAAATAAGAAGCTACAGGTGTATGGATAAGTTGAGCCTAAACGTGGAACGCGGGGCGTTGGGAGCGGCGAATAATCGAGGAGATAATAACTCAAACCTTAACGCGTGTTGCCCGACCTGCAACCCCAACCTGGTAACCAAACGCCATCACCGCGTTATGAAAAAGCCGGACACAGTAATAAGATTGTTTAGTAATAAGACGGACCCTTAGTTTGTTTTAAATACTTCGTAGAAGTGATTTATTGGTTCCTAACAATTAACAAACCAAACTCCTGTTTTCATTCTACCGCCCATGTTTCTTGACTGAGACGGAGCATTTTTTAACGTTTCGCCGGCCATCTCCATCCCTCCCGTCTCCGTTTCCGTGCCCTTCTCTGTCTCCATCTCCATCTTTTATCTTATCTGGAGTCAGAAATGTGTTTATTTATCGAATCCACATTTAGTCAACCCTTATCGGTCTTTTCGTTCCCCTCTTCTCTGCTAAAGAAATTTAGTAGAAAGCTAGATAGAGAGCGAGCAGAACAGGAAGGATTCTCTACAATACAGGAATTGGGGCTACCACTCCCGCCGAAGCGAATATGGCGGCCCTAAACTGCATCAGTATCTCAGATCCTGACATCAAGAAATCCGCCTCCCTCCTTAAGCAAGTCAGTTTTCCCTCGGATCCCTATACTGTCTTCCTTTTCTGAAATGATGGGTTTGGCTTGCTCGGAGTCGCTTGAACCAAAAATTTCTCATATGTTACTGATTTTCTCGATAAATGCATTTTTAGTTCAGCTTTTGTTTCTACCTGTTCGCGGCAGCTTTTAAAATTCAAAGCCAAAGCTTTTGAGTTATTTCATTTGTCAGTTTTGTTGGATTTGGTATGGTCTCTTGGTTGCTTTACATGTTTAAGGTCGATGTTTTTGTTTTGGAATTATTCTTCATGATGCTATGTAATACTAATGTAGTGCTTTTGATTTCTTGTTTTGTGAAATTAATTACATTATAATGTTATTTACTTAATAATATCTTTATGTGTTGAATCAAAAATGTCTGGGAAACACACTCAAGATATAGAACGTCACACTGAAAAGAGAGTATAATAGAGAACAATAGAGAATGTGTAACATTTATTCATGATATCGATCCTCTATTTATAGGAAAGGATCCCATTCCTGCAAAATTATATATTTGCTCCCTCATTATTAGCTATTTAAGGCAGTAGTTCAATATTTATAAGAATATTTAAATGTAATACGGCAGTGAGAAGATCTTCAATTATTTGTCATTTGTTACTTTTCCGATCGTCATTTTGAGGGTTAAAATTTTTCAATAGGCTATTACGGTCGTTCGTCTCATATTTTCTTCGTTAGCATCTAATTTGTCGGTCGTTAATAGCTACGATCGACTGGTTACGCAATTGGTGGCTCCTTTTATTTTCTTAATTGATGTAGAGATAAGCATAATCTAAATTCTAATTGATTTTATTTGTATTAAATTCATTGCATAGTCAATTCAACAATTTTGAGACCCATCCTGACTAAATTTAGTTATGAAATCTGTCCCAAATTTTTTTCATCCTATTATGGGGCTGTTTGAAAACAATTAAGATTTAATTCAAGAAGGTTTTAGTAAATATTATGAGTCTAGAAAGCTTATTCTTAAAAGCTATTTTGTGAATCTCACCAACAAATCTCATTAAAATTTAATGAATTTTTATAGTTTATATATCCGGATTTCTAATTTAAACTAATATGAGATCTAAAATATCTACTTATAAAGAGTGTAAATTTATTAAATCCTCCCTGCTCTAAGATTTAACAAATCCCACTAAATCCTAAAACAACACAAAAATGATATTTAGCTAACTCTAGGACGATACCTAAAAAATTATATTCGGGAGCTAGGACTTATACTTATAAATTCATTCTCTTGCTATTTGGATGTAAATGTGGCATTAAATTTTTTTGCAATTGGTTCTATTATTTATTTGTGCTAAGCTGTTATGGGCAGCATCATGAAGGGAAGTAAGGACAACAGATTAAAGTAGGTTGTTATAAGCTCTTATTTCAGTTAAAGAATCGATGGCCTTGTAATTAGAGGTTTATTTTTTTAGGTTTACGATTGAGCTACATTATTTGTGATTTATTTTTCATCATTAAAAAAGAAAAAGTTGCTTGCATTATAATTCTTTTGCGAAGGCTGAAAAGGTTGGGGAAAGAAATAGTTGAAAAAAATCTAAAATTAAACATGATATTATTGTCATATATATTTCTCACTTTTATATTTCATTGAGTGGTTGTATTTTAGTGTTGCCTAACAACACCTTAATTTTTCTAAATGTTTGTTTCAGGCATGCCTTGATTCTGGATTTTTCTATGTAATTGATCATGGAATTAGCGAAGAATTCATGAATGTGATTTTCTTCCAGAGTCGAAGATTTTTTAATCTACCATTACACAAAAAAATGGAGTTGCTACGCAATGAAAATCATCGAGGTTATATACCCACACTATTTGAGACTTTGGATCCCGAAAATCAAGTGCAAGGTTTGTTTCCTGATCTAAGAGCTTCTGCAAAGCTACTTATAAATTTGTCTTTAGGTTGCTTCATATTGAATGCATTTTTAGGAAATTATACTCATTGAAACATAAATTTACTCCCTAAATGAATATATTATGCTTCGTTGTGTCCAGTGCACACACAAGTCAACACATATTTAACACCATTTTGTTATAATAGCCCATCACCTACTCATGCATTGTGCTTCTCTTATATATAACATGTGCGTGTGCGAAGCATTGTTCCTTTCCTGTTTTTGGATTAGCTGACTTTCTAAATAGCATGATAATTGATAAACTTGCTAAGAGAACTATGCAATGTTTTTTTTGGAATTTTGAGGTGGTTGGGTTTTGAAAGAGCACTCCATATTGCCTTCTTCTAGCATGTATGATAAATAAGTGGCACTTATAACTGAATTTTATTTGATATGCATGCTTTTTTTTATAATGTGATATTTTTTCTCAATCCCTTCGGGAAAGATTTAACTTTCAAGTAAAGTTACATCTATCAATGAGGAATGACAACTTATCTTTATTTTTTAACTATTTTGCTTGTTTTTTTTTTTAGGAGTGGCGCCTTGGTGCCTAGACCAAATTTGGTCAGGTTACATGTTTTGCGAAAATGAAGAGAAATTGGAAGACAAAAAGATATCGTAGGTATCACCTCTCAATCGTCGAAGATGAGTTGTGCGAGGGGTTTTGTGAAAATGACGTGAACTAGTACAGTTTAGGGCTTAATAGCCGAACAGAGGGAGCAGCGCGTAGGCCCCACAATAGCAATGCCAATACGCTGCTTGCCTGGAGTGGCGCCTTGGTGCCTAGACCAAATTTGATCAGGTTTTGGAGATGGACTTTAGAGGTTGAAGCTTCTCCTCCCAACATCTGAATTTTGGCACAACAAGAAGATGGTAGATGGATGCCCCAAACCAATAATGGTTCCCCCCTTAAGGTATTGTGAATGAGGGACCGTATATATATAGATTTCCTGGTTTAGATGTGGAAACACAAAGAGGCTCTATTTCTGGTAACCTAACTTAAATTGGTAGAGGGAGGAGCTTAGCAAAAATAAAGTAGTGTCAAGCTTTCGATGTTGCATTGAGCTTGGATGAAGGAAAGTTGATTTTATGATCATTTCTAACCTTCCAAGCACCCCTATCATCAGTCAAAAATCTAATGATCTCATTTAAATCAATATCTACAAGAGTGAAACGAGAGTAGAAACTATTAGGGACATCTGTCAAGGAAAATAAAGAGTTGATCTAAGAAGGAGAGATGTTCACCTATTTCTCTCTCACATAGATCTTTTCTTTTAATAAAGAGCACTAAATGGTTCCAATTTATTAATAAAATAAAAAATTACAAACACATAGGAAAATTAACCCAACCTAAACCCTATACAACTCACAAAAAAAAATAAAAACGGTTCCAATTCCAAAAAAATAAAAATAAATAAATAAATAAAGGCTCCAATTCTCTCTCACATAGATTGAATCATCAGAAGCCTTAGGGGGATTAGCATAAAACTCTCTAGCAACTGAAATCACAGTTACAACAGTATTGTAGTAATTATTCTCCTAATGTCTACTTACAATCATACTTTCAAGAGCCACCCCAGGGCTGATGAATCCCCTCTCAACAATCAACTTCTTCAATGTCAAGAAGTCGTTGTAACACTCATCGGCTTCGGAGCTTACAAATTATTTTTTGTCAAATGAAGATTTTGACTTGTCGTCCTTTGCTTTTGGTGCCATTGAGAAGTAAAGAGATGAAAATTACATGGAGCAAGGATTGAGAGCAACGTGGATATAACAAGATGAAAATCAAAAGCTCAATCAAGCTTTTCTCCCAAAAATTTTCAATCTGACTTTCTCCACCCAAAAAACCCGAAAATCTTGGATGAAAATCAAAGGAAAACATTTAGAGAGTGAAATTTACCTCTTAGGAGTGATTTTCACTTACAAAAATTTCTTAAATCAAGAGAAATTGGAAGAAAAAAAGATGTCGTAGGTATCACCTCTCATTCGTAGAAGATGAGCAGTGGGAGGTGTTTTGCAAAAATGACGTGAACCAGTCTAGTTTAGGCCTTAATAGCTGAACAGAGAGTGTAACGCGTAGGCCCCACAATAGTAACGCCAATGTGCTGCTTGCCTGGAGTGGCGCCTTGGTGACAAGACCAAATTTGGTCAGGTTAGATGTTTTGCAATATTTGTCTCCCCCTCCCCATCCCACCCCACCCAACCCCACCCCAACAGAAGTTTTTAATCACACAAAATGCCCTATAACTAATGATAAATAAGGTCACTCATCCTCTTTCTCATGATATCTCTCACCTCTATTTCCTAATCTCTAACAGAATCTCACTCTATTGACTTTCGGGTGCTTTCACACATTTCTGTGAGAAAATATTATGGACCAGATTTCACCTAACTATTTAAACTTACTTATATGTTGCCAACCCCTAAATATTATTCTGTCCTAATAAGGTATACACCTCAACCTCTATAATAGAAGAATCATCCACCAGCCCTTCTAATTTCTTGACACAAAGACGATCATAATAGAAGAACAAGGTCAGGAATAAAATGTATTGAATTGAGATGGACCTATCCCATGTCTAAACTCAGTATATCTTCTCTATATCCTTATGTTCGATTTAAAACTGGGTTGTAGAGAACACAATTACTCCTACTCCCACAAAAGGATATACTAGAGTTCAGGCACAACGAGAAAATTAAGTATTCGTCGCCCTCAAATTGAACAATCTTGATCATAGAAAAACAATCATAACACAAACACAAACGTGTAACACAACAACAACAACAAACACAAATACAAATACAATCTTGGGTTGCCTCTTCAGAACCGCTTAGTTTAACTTCCTTAACCCGACGAATCTAGATATTTACTCAGGATGACCCGACATTAAACCTCATTTATCAAAGGTCTCTCACCACCTAGGTATGGTTTAAGTCTCTGCCCATTTACTTTGAACACTATATCACTTTTAGGATCTATAATATCAATTGCACAAAAAAGGTCTATCTTTACTACAGTAAATGATCCTGACCACTTGGACTTAAGTTTACGGAATTTCAATTATGTATTATATAATAATACCTTCTATTCATGCTCTAAATCTTTCCTAAGAATCTTCTTATCATGATATTTTTTTTTATTTTCTCTTCATAAATTTTCGCATTTTCCTTAAGATTCTTATCTAATTTTATCAAGTTCATTTAACTGCAGTAATCTTTTCTCACCAGCTTCATTCATATTGTAATTGAACTCTTTAACAACCCAATAAGTTTTATGTTTTAATTCTACTAATAAATAACAAGTTTTACCAAATACGAGTATATATGAAAACATTCCTATAGATGTTTTATAAGCAGTCCTATGAAATCACTATGCATCATCTAGTCGCAAAGGTCAATCTTTTTTATTAGGATGACAATTTTTTTCTAAAATCCTTTTGATTTCTTTGTTAGATCTTCTACTAAACGACTCGTCGGGGGATGATATATTGTGATAATCATATGTTTAATTCATACTTTGCAACTAATGCCTCAATCCTTCTATTCCTAAAGTGGCTTCTTCCATCACTAATGATGACTTTAGGCATACCATATTTGCAAAATATGTTCTTTAAGAATTTAGATACACTTTGAGCTTCACAATTAGGCGGGGCTACAACCTCTACCCGCTTTGAGATATAGTCCACAACTATCAAAAGATAAAGAGTCCCTAACGAAGGTACAAATTATCCCATGAAATCTAATCTATAAAATAAAATTCATGAGCATTTCATTTTGCATGGAAACATTACATACTTTCTGACATTTGTCACAAATTTTGATATATTTGTTCATTTCCCTAAATAGAGTAGACTAATAAAATCTAGATT
>NEWO01000565.1:182999-210167 GCA_003013225.1 Phalaenopsis aphrodite
GTTTTAACAGCCCTAAATGCAATTGTACTGTAGGAACCACAGTGACGAGAGAAAAGATTGGTGGTTGTGTGTTCCTACGATTTTCTTGCGTGCGAACTACGAGCAATGTG
The DNA here is from genome assembly GCA_003013225.1 of Phalaenopsis aphrodite. Lineage (NCBI taxonomy): Eukaryota > Viridiplantae > Streptophyta > Magnoliopsida > Asparagales > Orchidaceae > Phalaenopsis > Phalaenopsis aphrodite. The sequence continues at coordinate 183,110 of NEWO01000565.1, forward strand.
TGGTATTTTTTTCTCCTTGTCGGGACCCAGACCCTGCCGCATCTTTGAACAGCGTTAACTTAATTGTAAGAGCGAGTGCGTACTAGGAGTAGTTATTGGGTGAATTAGCAGGAACAATTAAAAGTGCTTTCACTTGATTAATTAATTCTCTTTTTTTTTATTTTAAGGGTCAACATTCATGTTATTAAAATATTGAAGAAAATATGATGTTTCATATTTTTTTGTGTTTATTTATTACTTTATTTTCATTACACATTAAAAAATAAGTTTTCCATAAATTAACTATAAAATAGCTTTAAAAGTGTGTATGAAATATGAAAATTTTATTAGTCTTAAATACAAATCATAAGAATTTATTTCATGCTTTTAATTTCAAAAATAAAATAAGTCCTCAAAGAAAAAAACTGTTGAATGACTAAATTTGTGCAGCTAGTATCCTTGAGCCTAATTTTGAATCTGTATTCTAGTATATTTTTTTGATTTAAAAATTTTGAATGAGATGGAACACATTTCATCTAAGAAAGTTTTAAGATTTTGGGATGAGATGTCATTCACATGGCCCATCCTCCTGATTTTTTCTCTCGTCATTTCTTTGTTATAAAGTGTATGGGCATGCACAATAGTCTTAGCTGCCACAGTGAGGAGTTTAAAAGTCAAATATGTGGGCAAAACAAAGCAAAATAATAATTTGAAAAATTGATAATAATATCATTTTCAAATTTCAATGTAAATTTTGTTTTTAAATTATTCAAAGGAAATTATAGTCCAAAAATTTCAAAATGTAAATTCTTTCATAATATATTTTTCTTGACTTTCTAAAATTTTAAATCTTAAGACTAGATGAGAACCACCTTTCAAAATGGAGCTTTCTTATTGTACATCTATTTTTTTCAACTTCTCTCTCCACATTTAATATATGATATGTAATGTAGATGTCACATTGGGTGTTTGATTCTATTGACACTAAAAGTAACTGAATTTCGCTAGAAAATGTGAATATATGTTATTTTATTTGTTGACAATATCATACTCAATGCTAGTGAAAAATGAAATGAAATATTGGCCATTATTATGACCTAGATGTGTGCTCATCATAAGGGACAAGTCAATTTCTGATCAACCAAATAATGATGATAAAAAGTTGCCGCTCAATTTCTCCTCAATCATTCAAGTTGCTGAAAAATAAATTTAATTCAATTTCTTTACCCTTCATATTTTCTTTCATTTCCTCTTCTTTAATTCTTGCAGACCCAATTGATCCTATATCTTTTACTAGAGAAAAGAGAAGAGGCGGCAATTAAAAAGGGAAATTCTTTTATAGCTTCACTCTTTTAGCATATAACAGGAAGTTAAATGTTGGTAAATATAAGAAACATAATAAAAGTAGTTCTTTTAGCCAATGAGATAAAGCATGGAAGGTGCTTGTCCACACATTTTCTCTAGGGCATTATCATGGTGCTACAAAGGCACTCTTCTGGTCATCCAATTTAATTAATTTTATCCTCCATCCTTAATTAAATTTAGTTGATTCTTTTTATATACACCCTTACCCCTACACCCCCGACAGATTCATAAATAACTTATCGATGATTCTTGAACAATTTCTTTATGTGCCTGATGTTTTATATAATTTTTGAATGGTAAAATGCAATATTTTTGGATATGCTAGGTGATTTCAAAGAAGGATATTGTATAGGCATTGAAGTATTTGAAGAGGATCCTCATGCAGAGAAGCCCTTATATGGTCCAAATCAGTGGCCTTCAGAAGGTAACATACTACATCATGTTCCCTAAATTTTCCCTTTAGCAGTCAATTCCTTAGTTTCTCCTCACTTGTTAGCCTTATATTGCTGATTTTTTGAAGTAAATCTAGACTTTATTGACTAGAGATTCACACTTTTGGACGGGTAAGTCATGGTATCTATTAATTGGCCTGCTCACCGGCATCCCTTAATTGCTATGTGGATGTTGGTGCAGTTTTGGTGTTCTGTTGATTGATGTTGTGCTTTTAAATTCAAATTTACCTTAAATCTATTAAATATTCTTTACTTTTTGGACCTCTGGTTTATCTATAAAATCACTATGTATTTTGTTACAAATGCCAATTTGTGATAGTATGATTGACTTCAAATTTTTTTGGTTGGATTCAAATATCCAGTTTCTAAATTTTACCCTTTTTTTTTGGTATTTTGAAGAATTTTTACCTGGCTGGAGGCAGGTTATGGAGCAGTACCAAATAGAGGCCTTGTAATGTATCCTTCACCTTTTCCTGTTATATATATATATATATATTGTTAGATTTACCAATTAAATTATTATTAATCTTTGCAAGTTGAAAGATTGTCTGCTACCCATTTCATTAAGATCAATGTGTCTTATCATGCTATTGGGATTTAGTTTGTATTTCAGTTGTCATTAAATCTATTTTTAAAGTCTTACCAATGTATCTCCAGAAATAACCTCTTATAATTGCCTGTATAATTATTCAACAAATCTACCTTTGATGTTTACTTATATGACTAATCTTGTGCAATTGACATCTCGAATGTCTTGATGTCTAGAATTCTTGTGCATATCTATTACAAGGTGTACAGAAATTATAAAGCACGCATTAAAGGCCAAAGTCTCCAAACTCTTATTTTTGATAAATATATATTACTTGGATAAAAATTTAAATCATAGAATTTAATGCAACTATCACTTCAATATTTTTTTATTCAAAAAAATCATAATGTTTAAAACCATGGAAATCCTACAAAAACTATAAACTTATGGAAATCTAGATGGTTTCTGCCTTGAACAAATCCAATAATATATGTAAATTACTGACAAGATTTATAAGAAACAAAAAAAATACAAGGAAAGACATGCATGGATGTTAAAGAAAATACTTTTGACGTCTTAGCTTTAAATGATGATCAAGCTTACATACAAATAAGAAAATGTTGCAAGTGATGTAAGACTTTTCAAGTAGAAAATTCTGATAGAGCTAAATTATTGGGCTTAGCCTAGTTGAAATGATTCCATTATGAGTACAATGACGCCCTTCCTCTTAATTAGAAATATGTTAATATAGTATACCGTGTATAAATTATAAAGGATAAACTACATGATGGAAGTTGGAAGAATGTTAAATCATTGGAGTTGTCTTCTGGAGATCATTGTGATTTGTTTGGCTCCTAAGGCCAGGGTGTAGGAAGTCCACTATCAATATTAGTTTCAATGCCCCAAGTTAGAATTAATGTTGTTGACATTCATTGACCTTATTGGTGATGATAATCAGCAAAACTGACGATTGTTGATATTAATTTTGGTAGTGTGCATTAGTTATGTCGATGACATGCCTTATGCTTATTGATGAAGAAGTAACATGGTGTTGTTGGCAATAACAAGCAACTAAATTGGTAGTCGTTTCTATTAAATTCGATGATATGCAACTATCTTACAAGTGATGGCATATGTTAAAATGTGCTTTAGATTTATAGATGATGCTATGTGTTAATAGCATGCATTAATCTTATAGGTGATGATAGCTAATGAATTTGGTCGGCTTCCATATAGTCAGATGACAGTGGTTACAAACTATAGGCAAGCGATAATTATCAAGAAATTATCGATTGTCAGGTAATTGTAGTTAGTAGATGTGGTCATGATATTATAATCGGGTGATGATTGTTATAAAATTATAATTAGGGGACGATGGCCAAACAATAATAATTTGGAATAGTGGTCGAATGATCATACTCAAGTGATGGTGATTGGGCAACAATTGTCAGATGATGTTGGTTGTGACGGTGTGGCACTTATGGTTTAGCAGCTATGGTTCAATGATAGTTGTCAAGTGATGTCGGTGATGGATTTGTGTAATTATGATAATGGTGATTTGGCAATAGCTTTTTTAACAGGGAGGGTTGGCAACAACAATAAAACGATAGAAGTTGGGCAAAAACACTTCAATAGTGAAAGTCGGTAGCCATAGCCCGATGGTGGTCAGACGGTGAGTTTGATGGTGGTGGTCTGATAGCGACGATTTGATGGTGATATTGATCTAATAATAAAAATTTTTTGGTGACATTTCAATAGTGATTATTAGGTGATAACAGTCTGATGGGCATGGTCGATCCATGATCTAACAATGATGCTCAAGTAGAGCCTTTGAATTTTTTAAAAATTTAAGCTCTCTTTAAAAGTCTTTTTCTTCTTTAATAGAGTATAAGTTTATTTATAATCTTTAGGATTGACATTTTCTATAACTGTAGTTAAATTTAAAATACTTTATCAGAAGGCTAGAAATGATCCCCTTGATCATAAAGTATTTTTAGAGCACTTAAGTGCCTTAAAGAGTCAAAATTTGGTAATTATTAGCCCATAAAATTTGTTTTATTGAGCTTTTTAACTTGATTGTAAGAATATAAGATCTAAAGATCATTTGGTAGATCAATTAATATTCTGAAATTTGTAACTATGTTTGAAGTGCTTGATTTGGGCTCATTAAAAATTGATCAGGTTCCTTAGAGTATTGATGGTTTTATTTCATTGAGATGCTTAGTGTGACTATAAGTTTGTTGAAATTAGAGTTTAAATGATTCTAAATTTAATTTTTAAATTTCAACAAAATTTTATCTTGATTGATGCTTTGATTAAATGAATTTTTTAGCAGCATCAGTTGCTCTTTAATTTTAAATGTTTAAATCTTTTTAACGTTTTTATGACATAGAATTAGAATTTGTAATTCTACAAAGCACGATCACTCTCTAGGCTTCAACTTTGATTTTCTTTTTATGAAAAATTTGTTTGTCAATTCAAGTGAAAATTGCCAAGAAAATTTGTTTTAAACATTATTAAAATTGTATGAAATTAATTGTATATGCTTTGTTGGCTTTGAAAGTAACTAAGTTGATTTGAAAACAACAAAAAAATACTTTAGAGACCCCCCAATAATGTCAAAAATATTTTATTTGAGCTCAAAACTAGACTTTGACGTGTGGATAAACTCTTAGGCAATCAATTGGCTATTGTTAGTGGGGACAATTATGTGCTCGCCCACGCATGCATGGTGATGCACCTAACTATAACAATGCATGATTTTTTTTTTTTTGTAATACTTTTTTCTTTTTCTTTTCTTAATTCTTCTCAGAAAAGGAAAACTAAAAATTGCTAATATAAATTTTAAAATTTATAAGAAATTTTCAAAAACATTTTTTAGAGATTCTCTCCTATCTCAGTTCTATAAATACCCCTATTAGGGCTAGGAGAGAGAGACACAACTCTCTTATGCAGGCTTCAATTTTTCTTCATAAAGGGGAAACTACCATTTGACTGGGGTCTAAATTAATGGAGGAAAAGGTTTTTAGTTTTCTGCGATAAGGCTATAGCCTTCTTTTGATAAATGTGTTGATAGTCCTTAGCAGAGAAAGGTTATGTTTTATGCTCTATTTTGAGGTTCCAATTTTTCTTTTTTACTTTGTCATTATTCTCAAAATTGGTAAAAAGAAATGCATTGAGGATAATACTGCTAATAATATCAATAAAGTAATACAAACTCGATGATGAAAATTTGTTTCTCCAAAAACGTTATAAATTTATTCAATATGCTAAGTTTGTAATTTTTGAGCAATTCTATGCTTATTTTTATACTTCTTAAAATTTTGGGTTGATTTTTTTGCTTGAAGATTGAACACATCCTTATTTTTTTTTCGAAAATTTTTGTTTCAAAATTTTGCCACTTTGATTTTTAGATGTAATGATAAAAAAAATTATGATATCTCTATCTCGGATGATTTTTTTGCAATCTCACATTTTTTCAAAGGATTTTAAAATGTTTTGTAGGTGTAGATATCATCATGAGTTACCTTTGATTTTTTTTTTTTTTAATTTCAAAATACTATATTTTGGTATGGAAGAAATTTTTTTAGCAACAAATTTTAAAAATCTATCACTTTACTGATGACAAACTATAGGAATTTTTTGAGACTTGCAACTTTGTCAAAATTAGTTCAATTTTTTTTGTAGAAGCTCCTATTTATGCATAAATACTTCATAAGAAATTATAAATTTTCTCAGTAATTTTGCCAACAAAAATATTTGAGTGGTCATTGCTTAGCAATTCTTGCACTGCGATATGATAGAAGAAAAATTTTTTGAATCATCAAATTAATTTTTCGATGAGCTTGATGTCGTGGAAAATAAAATTTAATGGTTTATGTCCCTCCATAGTTTTCTATTAAATATAGTTCTGATCTGATATGGAATTGTGTATATTTTAGGTATTGTCAAGGACAAAGCTGCTTGCTTGATTGAATATGTCACTCGGAGAATGCAAATATCGTGTTGAAATACATTGAAACTAGAGAAGGGATGACTTTGATGATTCATCAAAAAAATAGTTAGATCAAATTGATGCCCATGCATATTTGCCACAATATTAAGAGGCCGATTTTATCAAAATAGAAGTGAAATTTGAAGTTAAAGTTACATTTTTGTTGGTCTTAGAAATCCTCAAGATGAAGAGATTAGTTTCCTAGATGCTAAAGTTAGAATGAAATTTGAAGGTTGTAGAAGACCTCAAGATATCTCTAAATATTTTATGTAATTGAAGTGGAAGACCTAAAACATGATTATCATAGAAGGTGATTTTTTTTCTTCTTAATTCCTTGCTGGAGATTAGATTGGTGCATTAGTTTAGGTTAAAACCATTCACCCAACCAAGCTTCAGCTGATACTTTATAAAGTATTGACGATGATTTGAAAAGCGTGACGTCCAATCGATTTATGTTGAATACACTACCATATTATGCTCAGTCATGTATTTCTCTTACATATGTATTTCTCTATCATGTTCTCTCTCTAGACCTAAGATCTACTCTTAGGGTTTTCTTAGTAGCTCTCTTAGAAAACTATTGAAGGAATCGGTACCAATCTAATATTTCAAACCAAATCTTCACTTCTTATATTTTAATATACTTGGCCTCACACCCTTAAATTTTGATTAAGATGTTTAAAGTCAAGTTATTAAGCGTTAGTGAAGTTCCTATAGACTTGAAATATCATAAATTATCCTTTCATCTAATAAACTTAGGTTTTATGATTGGTCTCTCTCATTTGACACTTTGCACCTCTCTCTCACCTGATGCCTTAGGTGACTCTTTTCTTGATTTATATCGTTACTATCGTCACAGGAACACCGTCTAAAATTGTATCATATAAGGTACTTTAATATCAATATTTTTTTTGTTTACTTGCACGAATAAATTTGTGTTCCTCCGCTAGTACTATAAATGAGTGACTCCATCATAATAAGTCATGCCCATGCAACAAAAAATATAAATATATCATTCATGTGATTATTGCATTCAATTCAATATATTATATATAGTGTACACCAATGCATGGTAGTAAGTAACTATAAACATTCATAACAAAACGAAAAAAAAAATGAACATATAATTCAAAATAAATCTTGTACATGTATCGTTATCTATTAATGCTAAATAATGAAAAAGAACAAAAACATTATCATAGATTAAAAGTACGAGTTCTTACCTTAATGTCGATTAATTTGTTATTTTGATTTGCATTGACGTTGACTCTTATAAATTAGAAATCTAATAAAAATATGATATTTATATTATTAAATTTAAAATAAATTATTATTTTAATTAGCTTTTAACTTGATAATTTTCATATTTTACTTTATGAAATCCTACTTAGTTTTTCTATTTTATATATATATATATATATATATTAAATCACATTAATAAAAACTCTCCCTTACCTCTTTCTGTCACAACCTAATGAGAGATCTCCCTCTTCCTTCATAGCAACTGCTCTCCTTCCCCTTCTTTACGCCTGATTTGGTTTGGCTCTGAAGAATAATCCACCATCTTTTCCTGAGCATGATACATATGCATCACTTATAAAAGGTAGATATAATATTCCACTAAGCAAAAAACAAAGAACAAAGTCCCCAAGAATCCTTAAAACAAAAAAAAATAATATATAAATTGGTTTCTAATAGAAAGTAACCCTAATTAGAAATAAAGAAAAAGGAGATAAGCTAGAAAAGGCAAAAGATCTTGATAAATTTGACAATAGGACAATTTGCTCTGTTCAACCTTTCTTCGATCACAATAACTCTTAATTCTGTGAAGTTTGCTTGATATTGTAGAAGAATCCTTAATTTCACATAATCTTATAGAACCCACTTCCGTGTCCACTCGTGTAATGGGAATCTTTTTTTTTTCTTCTCTAAAAATGTTATGATCCCACCAACTGATATTTTTTTCACAAAATACTTGTAGAGGCTTCCAAATTAGTTGTTCACCATTCCTTTCTGACTACGTCTTAAATTACACTATTGAACTGAATTGGAATTTAGTATCGAGCTTGCTCCATAAGACAATCAAATATAGTTCAAATACTTCCCACCTCTATTTAATGTGATATGTTGAACCTCAGTAATGACAACCCAGGATGTAGACGTTTGACCAAAAATCCTAAAATATTTTTAGCACGAACTGCCTTGGACCTGACAAAAAGATAATTCGTGGCATCACGTCCTCAAATTCTGTATGAACGTCCATTAACTATAACTCTTTCCAAGGCAATTATTTAATGCACTTCCCATTTTCTGTGAAAGAATATGTTCTTATAGACAAAACGTGTAACAATGGTACTATTAAGGTTGGCATAGGAGGTAACACATCCGTAAGTATCATGTCGCATCAAACTTCTGGAATTTTTCTCTAATAGAAAATTTCATGAGATATCTATTGTCAATTTTGATTTTGTTCCCTTTTGTCAACTAGGATAGAATAAGTTTGTGTGATTTTTTGTGTGGTCAGGTTCAACTTATAAATGATTTAGATATATATCACATTTTCATAGCAACTTTAATCGATAAAAAGAATACATATGGTGCAATGGATAAAAAAGAAGTTTTGGTTGAGCCACTATTGCTCTCTTATTGTCTTTGTTTAAAGGATACATCGTTTTACTAACATCTCTCTTGTTAGTTGGAAACTAGTTCTTTTTGTCCTCATCTTCTTAACATAGCTTATGTCTTTGTCTATGTTTTCCACTGCTCCTCCCTGCTCAATCAAAGTTATCACACTTTGATTTGGGTAATGAGATGCAAATTGCCCATATAAGTAGCACTTGAAGTACTTTCTAACTGGGAAAAATTTAGGGATGTGGCGGGACTCCACCTTTTCTCCACATTAGATTAGTTTTCTCTCAGACATGGTCAGCTTGGGTGCTCTATTGGGTAAACTCTTTTTGTCTAATCCCTGGATTGAATATTATTTTTAAGATGTGGTGGTCATCTGACGACATTTTGCTTTTCTACTTTAAAAGCTATGATTTATACATCGATTAATGACCAATATGGCTATAGCTACACCATTTTACTGATTGTAGGCTTTCAGTCCTCCAAGATATCTCATCAATATGTGCTCCTTTGGTTCTACCAACTCACATTCAATATGAGTTGATTTAATTCAACTCCATTGATAAATCTCTTTGTTGCAGGTTGTAGATTTTGCATCAACATATCATGTCGATAATGCACGAGAAGGTGTTTCCAGTATATATCCCTTTTCATTTTGGATCAAGTAGTCATTTTGCTTTTTTCCTTTATAATATCGTAGGCGCTTCAAATTGTCCTACAATAGAGACACTATATTTTAAATTATTGGCAGTCAACTTTACCTTATTGTTAGATGGAATGCCTTGTACTTAAAATATATTATAATATTTGAAGCCACTCAATGAATTAATCAGTATTCAAACGTACGTCAAAATCTGGCATTTCAATCTTCATTAAAAAAATCCCCTCCTCTACTCAATAATGCCTAATCGACGTGACATTGGCTCTTCATCACTTTAAACTTCTTGGTGGAAAGGATTTTTTTACATTCTTTATTTGCGTGGTCACTGTTGTTATAAATGACTTACCTATATTGTCTTCTTTTAAAACTAACAAGCCTTTGTTGCAATTAAATGATTTTTTATTGTCTTTTATAGTAAGCTCATGAGCACCTCATTAAGGGTTTCTTCTAGGCGGCATGTCTTCTCATTCTACCAATTAAAATTTTGTTTTAGAAGTAGTGGTCTAGGATTAATGCTAGGGTTAAAGTTTGGGCTAGGTTCATGATGAGAATAGTTTTTTTTATTTTTTATGGAAGTATTAGGTTATTTTGTGTGGAATTTTGGTTTGGCAATCAAAGAAAGATAAATCTTTAAAAAATGTAGGGCTCGTCGGGCTCTGATACCAGATGAAACTTTTTTTGAACTTTTAGAAGGTATTTAGGAAGTATGTTTAATGTGGAGTGGGTTGTGGAATAGCCATGAGAATGAGAAGAGGGGAGGTTGACGTCATTTGAAAGGGGACTGGAGGCATTTGACTTTATTTAGTTGAAAAACAGCTGCTGAATATTGAATGGACAAGATATGGACGAGGAGGAGGATCCATCACTTATTTCTAAGCAAGCTCCAAACACAGCACTTGCAAAAGGAAGATGATTGAACACTTTGAAGAGCAGAAAATAGAGATCAAATTCTCTAATACACAAAAATACTAGCTAAAGTACACATAATAGAAAAAAGACAACACCTATTTTTTTATAGAAAATAACCCTAAATAGAATAATGAAATAGTTCATAAGCCATAAAAGGCAATGAATCCCGCTGAAACTGACAATGGGACGAAATTGCTTGATTTAGCGTTCCCATGATGTGGTATGGTATCTGCTTGGCCACTATATTAAAATCCGCGATTTTGAGGCATCCCTTGAAATCCGCTTCCACGTCATAATGGGAGGACAATTATCATCGGGAATGACTTCTTCTTGAGTAGGAGAGATGTTTGAGTCATTGAAGAAGTTTGCATCAATCAACAAGGATTGAAAAAAAATAAATAATTCTGATGGTTTTTTTAACTAATATCATCAAGAAAATGTAGTCATAATAGTAATGATTCCTGTATTAAAATTCATCAATAATCACATATTGAATCGTTTTTTCCATCTTTAGTGATATTTTTACCTATTATCAACAGTGGGCATAATTTCATCTTCATTAATAGCTTCATGAACAAGGTTAGTATGATAGTTTGGACAATATGAAGATGATGCGTTGGATATGAAATATAAAAAAATGGAATGAGTGAAGCATTCAAGCTATTGATGGATGGATCATTGTTGTAAGCTTATATTAAATAAATTAAAATTCAGTTAATGCTGATTTTCCATATATTATATCTTACAAATATTTGTCTCAATTTATTTTTTAACTTTATATGATTTTGCTTTTATATCAAATAATTTCTTAAATGTTTTATATTGAAAGCAAGGTTTTAGAAGCACTCTAATCTTGCCACTTGATTTGAAAGCAAGGCTTGTCAAGTACTATATAACTAATTAGTAGGACCTCTTTGATGACACAAGAGCCATTAACTAATGGTACCGACTCGTAAAATTTTTTGTACTTATCTAATGGTGATACAAAATCATCATATCTTGATTTCAGTAAAGCTAATAACGCCTAATCTTTCGCTATATAGTTTGAGTATTTGTTGTCCAAGTACTATCCACCTTCATAGGTCATAAAATGAAAGCATACCTATTCCATAGTTCAAACTGTTAATTTGGGAACCTAAATTGCTTTGGGACCACTTAAAGATTGAATAGAATGATTTACGTCTAATAAATTACTTCTAATGTTCGTGTTATCTTATGGATCTATAAGTATGGAAAATGTTCTAAGGGTTACCTCACCCTTGCCTCATCTAAGCATACACTCTCAATCACTGCTCACTCTGCACTTCTTTCTTATTTGCATATATGATTTAACATATAAAGTTCTTATTTTTCTTGGTAAGTGATTCATTGCATTGATAACATATTCTATTATGATCACTTTGGACTTTCAAAATGCAATTTTCCTAAATATTCTACATTGAAATGTTTTTGTTGTAAAGCTAAAGATTATTTTGATTAGCTATCAAAAAATTATTTTTAATTTTTGCATACTATCATGATAAATTTTTATGTTTTTTCTTTCTGTGTGTTATATTTTCTATTAAAAATTGCAAGAACATTATTCTTTTCATACATGAAATTTTAAAGTTCATCAGAAGAAAATTTGGTATTTACCTCATTGGCTGCCATCAAACATATAGTTGCTTCTTCTTCAAATTGCTTTATAGGTGTGTTTCTTGTTATCATAATCAACCTATACTGTCTTTAAAGCTTTATTTCCCTTATTTTTATTAGATTTTTTTCTTCCATTTACCTTCGATAAAGTAATCGTTTAATTTGAAATGAGCAGGCATATTACTTTTAAAACAATTTAGAACTTCCTTCCTTTTACCTGTATTATTAGAATTATTTTTTTTTTTATTTTATGTATGAAACTTTTACTCCTGTTTTTGTTATAATTGTTTATTAATATTAGGATAGGATCTTGTACTCTCACTAGTAAATTAATGAAATTAGTAGATATTATTGTTTACGAGAAGCTAAATATCTTCTGCATTTAATGTTTCATACATTTAAATTATGAGAGCGAGTAATTGAACATAAGTTAAGATGTGATACAAAGATTTCTTATAATCAGTTTAGATTTATGTCGAACAAGTCTATTATGGAAGCTATACATTTATTGAGAGGTTTGATGGAAAAGTACATAAAGAGTAAGGAGAATCTACATTTGATTTTTATTAGTTTAGAAAAAGCTTATTATAAGAATCCAAAAGAAGTTATTTGGAAAGTTCTAGAAAAGAAAGGTGTTGATATGACCTTATATTTAAGTCATTAAAGATATGTAAACTAAAGGTGTTACTTGTGTTTAAACAGAAGAAAGATTGACCAAGTATTTTCCTATTTCAGTTGGATTATAGCAGAGATCGGCTTTGAGCCATATTGTTTTGCTTTAGTTGTGGATACTCTTACTAGACATTTACAGGAGGATGTACCTTGGTGTATTCTTTCGGATGATGATGTCCTTCTTGTGCTTAAAACTAAAGAAAGAATTCAAGAAAAAAAATGAATTATGGAGGTCTGCTTTAAAATGTAAAGGCTTTGTTTGAGTAGATCTAAAACTGAATCACATAGAATGTAATTTTATTAGTAGTAGATTTAGTACAGTTATAATAATGGTGGGTGATCAAATCATTAAAACGAGTGAACGTTTTATATAACAGAGGTTTATTATTCAAAGTGATGATGATATAAATTTGGATGTTATTAATATAATTTAAGTTGAATGATTAAAGTGGAGGAATGCATTAGGCTTACTGTGTGATAGAAAGTTAAAGAAAAAATTCATAAGATGGTGGTATGACTTGTAATGTTGTATGATGCAGAATGGTGCACTATAAAAGAGAAGCATAAAACTAAGTTAAGTTTTGTTGATAGGAGAATGCTTAGGTGGATGAGTAGCTTTAAAGTTAGAAACAAAATGCAAAATAAATTTATCCATGAAAGGGTTGGTGTAGCTCTAGTGGCAGACAAGATTAAAGAGAATTGTCTTAGATGGTTTGGTCACATTAAACATTGACCATCAGATAATCTGGTTAGGAGAGTAGATGTTTTAGATTCGACTTATGTTAAGAAAAGTAGAGGTAAACATAAAGAGACCCGAACATCTTTTATAAAAAACGATATTAATTTATTAAAATTAAATCAAAATATGACCCTCAATAGGACACATTAGAGAAAATACATTCATGCAGGCAACCTCACTTAGTGGGATAAAAGCTTGTTCATCTTGTATTCATTTTAGTTGTTGATTTTCTTATGCTAGCTCGTTCTCATTCGTTTCTACTATTGATGTCTAACCAACATTTTCATATCGATGTTTTAGTGCAACTATTTTTATTTCTTCTTCAATTTATTCTTTTCTTTTGTTAAGGCAACTTTTTATTCATTGGCTATAAGAGAACCGTGTAAATGATAAATTGTACAATAGTTTAAAACTCTAGCTTTAAAAATTATGATTAAATTTGGATCCCACTCTGTTTGTATAAAGCATGTAATGACTACAAATAAATAAAATTAAATTAAATACAAGAAAGGATTTTCTAGGTGTTAAGTGTCGATTCATGAGGGAATTTTATTTAAGAGGCAAATGTCTCATTTTTCTGAAACAGATCAGATGGGTAACAAACGATATTCAATCGCTTGTTTCAGAAACAAAGAGAATGAGAAAGAGATAGGCAAAGCGGAGAGTGAGGAGGAAGAGGAGTGATGGAAGGTGGAATAATGTGATTGAGAAGAAGAAAAAATCAAAGACGAGGAAGAAGAGGAAGAAGAGGAAGAAGAGGAAGAGGAAGAGGAAGAAGAAAAAGGAGGAGAGAAGGAGACCTCGTAACCTGAGTGTATTTACGTGTGTATAGGGATAGAAAGACAATTCATGCATATACAAAGGAGGAAGCATTGTGCAACTCTTATGTCTTGTGGAGAAAAAGAAGACAAAAACTTTGATGCTATGTGAAGAAGATTTTATGTGAAGTGGGCAGATCGAGCAGCTCCTGTGAGAAGGGAGAACAACTTCGTGCGAGATAAGGGAGACCGAGCTGTACAAGTGAGTAATCCATTTTTTTATAAGTATTAATTAAATAAATCTTAATTAAAAATTATTATAGTACTAAAATTTCAAGGGTTATTAATTGTCAAATAGATATTGTAAGAAGAGAGTCTGTGGTAAAATGGAGGTTCACATGTAAGATGATATAACCGAGCGAGAAAGACAAATTTTGAACGTGTTGTAGGTTGACCCGAACATTTATGTAAGGATTAGGAATCTTTCAAATTTTTTTATATATGAAATTGATGTGCATTTAAGATATTAATATGAGATTATGCTAATTAGAAATTAGGAACCAAAAGTGAAAGAATTTTCAGTTTTAAGAACCAAGAAGCATCGGACTGAGTCGTTCATAAAGGTAAATGTTAGTATTTGAGTTTTAAAATAAATATAAATTAAATGAATTAAATGTGTTTGAGATTAACGTTAAAACTTTGTGATGAAAAATCAGGTATCATGAGTGGAAGGCTTTAGTGGGAAGAAACATCAATCCGAATAACTTTTAATAAGGTAAGAATTTAGATGTTTACTTATATGAGATATTTTATTTAATTAATTAAAAATGTTATTAAGTAAATATTAATACTATAAATGCAAATCGGTGATTAAAGGTGCAACAAGTGTTAATTGATGAATTGAAAAAGGGAAGTTAGGGGGAAAAAAAGCCATTTAGGCTTCAGGTGAATAATTACGTTTTTATGTTATGTTAATATTTGTTGTTTTTAATTATATTCCAACATACAATTGTTCATTATTATGCGGTATATAAATGAAAGTAACACTTATGAGTTTTTATTTTGTTTGTAATGAAGTATGCATGCTAAATATTGTTTTGCCAATAGTTGAAAAATAATTTAATTTTGAAAGATTTAAGATTATTGCATAACTTTCATGTTCTAGTAGAGATGTAAGGTCTGTTTGGGGCAACAACAGCTTATTAATAAGCTGTTGATAAGCAACTGATCCAGATAAGTTGCTGATAAGTAGCTGATCCGGATAAGCTGATTGATTGTTTGGCTTGTAATGTTATAAAATAACTGTTTTGTAGTTGTTTCTGGATAAATAATCATTCTGCCTCTATGCAGTAATTTTGTTTGCAACAGAATTATTATAGCAATATATTTTATAATTGATAGACAAAAAATCACTTCAGAACAGTACAAATAATAAGATACACATCTCACTTAACAATGAATTAAGTTTGCAATTAATATATAACACCATAAAATATTTATCATCACATAACAAATGTGCAATCAATATATAACACCATAAAACATTTACCAGCACAACCACCACCCACCACCCATCACAGCCAGCACCCAACCCCCATCACAGCCAGCACCCACCTCCAGCACAGGCAACGCCTATCCCCTATCACAACCACCACCCATCCCCAACATAGCCACCACAAAATTAATGTGCATGAAACATTTATCACCACAAAAAAAATGTGTAATCAATATTTAACACCATAAAACTAATATGCTTAAAGCCCCAAAGAGAGAGGGAATGAGATGGGGAGTGTTACAGGGCAATTACAAAAAACCGCATCCCATATTTTTCATTTGGGGCAAATACATACGGGTCACCCGAAATATTGTTATCTACAACTAAGGCATCCTTTTTTCATCCAATTTTTAGATTCTCATACTCAACAAATCAAACATAATATATTCATGTGTTTCATAGCAATTACCAAAAACCACATCCCATATTGAAATGTATTCCGGTAAATTTAACTATGTAATTTTTTTTTTACATAGGTGAGCAGCCAAAGAACAATGTCGTGTACAAATCAGTTACCCTAGTTCATTTATTTTTCAAACAGGGCACCCGAGAAAGCCACAAATCGCAGATCTAAGAAAACCGTAAAGCAAAGAGCCATAGGAACGCATAATAGAGAAAGAAAATGCATACAAAAATCTCTAACCAACAAATTGTAAATCAGAGAGTCGAAAACGCATAAAACAAGTCAATCCATCGACATTTACTGCACGTACTTATAGAGCACAATAAAGAGGGATCGGAGGGAGGCGGAAGAGTAGTATGGAAATGCCGAGAGAGACGAGCGAGAGGGAGAGAAGCGAGTGAGAGAGAGAGATGGCCGATAGAGACTGGCGAGAGGGAGAGAAGAGGGAGAGAAGAGAGTTAGGGCAGAAAAGAAGCGAGAGAAGCAATCGAGGGTAGCGGTGTCAAAACAGAGAACTGAAATGCGGGATGTGAGGCTAGACCCACGACCGCGTTTAATATAAAAAAATTACAACCTATTATGATAATCCGCCTCAATGCATTTTCCAAACGCTTTGGGAGGCATTTTCAAATCGCACCACAACCGTATATGTTAGCTTATTACATGACTAGATGTATAAGTTAGATTATTATTTGACCTTTAGAATTCCAGTAAATGTGCACCTATCAGATTATTGCATGATCTTATCCTACTAGAGTTGTTTTTTTTTGTAGTTAAATATAAGTTGTCTTATGTGAAAAGAATGAATGAAAGAAGAATGAAATAGTGCATATATGAATGTTTGTATGTGCATCCTAAAAAGGAAGAATTCACCATCTTATGGTATAAGCAGAGGACCCTAGTTTAACCGTGCTCGTAGATGTCGACCTGACCCCAGACAATTGTGTTTTTTAGATCGCTAATCATTGTGCTGATAGAAGAATATCGACCATGAATGAGTAAACACTTTTCCACCACCGACAATCATGTAAATTTGATCACAAATCACTGTGTTGACGGGATAATATTGGTATGGGATGTGTTAGGTTCTATTTCAATATTGTTTCTGAGGCAGTTTTATGATTTTCTACAACGAAACATAAATGATCAACATGCATTTTTTTAATGTACTTTAGAAGTGTGATTATTCCTAGGTTCATTTTAGATAACTCATTATATTTTAGTATTTTTTTAAGTTTTAAGGTTTTAAATAAAATAAATAGAAAAAAAACCAATGTGTATAGAAACAAAGTTATGTAATAAAAAAAGTGATGTTTTTTTCTTGTTAACTAAATTACTTTCTATAGTAGCTCTTTGATGGTTATTTAAATGCTAAACTATTAGTGATGTAATTAGAATAACAGATTATTTTATTGTTGTTATTTGATGATTTTATCTAGAGGAAGGATTAAGGATGATAATATTGAATTTGATTTTCTCCCAGAATTTCACAGTCAATGCTAATGCACTTTTTGATTTAATGGATGATGTGACTCAGTTGTTTAAGAATTTTCAATCTCAAGCTAACAACAATGGAGGAGCATCGATGGATACGTGCTAGAAGTTTTTCAGGATATGAGACCACAACTATTTTCTAGAGCAGGAGGAGCAGTGGAAGTTGAAAACTTACTGATGAGGGTTGAGAAAATCATAGATGAATGACATGTGCACTAGAGAAGAGAGTCAACCTTGCACATTTGCCTTTGAGGGAGAAGCTGAGAGATGGTGGCAAGGACAGATGCAGGAGAAGTGTAGAGGTAGAACCATCCACTTGGTGTAGTAGGTCACGTTTGTGAAAAATTCAGAGATTGGTTTGTGGCACTGTCAGTTAGAAGACAGATGCAAGACAAATAATTAGATTGGTTTTGGGAGATCAATCAATTATGCAGTACGAAGCAAAGTTTAGTATGCTGTCGAGATATGTATCACAACTCATTCCAAAGCAGAGAAGTGCCACATGTTTTTTTTTTGGATTGAAGGATTCAATCAGACATCCACTAGTGTCACTCGAAATTGAAGACTATTCGGTGATCATGGAGAGGGCTAGACGGGTGGAAATTGATTTTCAACGGACTCTGAAATTTAAGGACAAGCACAGGAGAAAGAACTTAGAAGAAGTGTCATCACCAGTTCATTCTCAATAGTCTAACAGGTAAAAAATGAAATCATACAATGGTGGAGTTATTAGCCAAACTGACAACAACAGTATTGAGCCCTGTGTTAAGTGTAGGAACGAGCATCGTGGTGAATGTCTATTTAATTTGAAGGTGTGTTATTTATGCACTCTTGACATCTAATGGGGAATTGCCCTAATTTTATTTAGGGATCTACATCAAATGCTAACTTAGAAATGGATTCAACGCAGAGGAATTTTCAAGAGTGATCTGCTTTTAGAAGTGGTTAGTAGAGAAGATTATAGAAGCTAATTACATGACTCGTAAGAAGCAACCAATGCATAATATTCAACCAAGTGTCTCTTCATAACTCATCAGAACTTCGAAGAACTTGTTGCTATTGATGTTGATGCTAGTAGAGTTTGATGGGTGATTTGTCATTGAGATGACATGTTAGTTATCTTCTATTGAGTATCATTATGTATCTTCATTTTTAGAAGTCTGAGTGTTATTTTAGTAATGCTTTTATATTTAAGGTGCTTTGGGACTGTTCATTTGAATTATGCTATCTCAGAGTTGGATTTATCATATCTACTTTGTTATCATTTAGCAAGAATAAAACTTTCTCGAAGAATTGTGGATTACTCATGTTTAATCTATATAATATTTAACTGGTCTGAAGTTCATAAATTTTGATGATGAAATTTTTATGTGGGGAGATTGTAATAACTGAAAAGTAAATAATATAGAAGGAAATATAAGAAAAAGCTTTTTAAGGGCTTTAGTGTCGGTTCATATATAATTGTACGAGGGAATTTCTTTTAAGAGACAAATTTATCTTTTTTTTTTTTTTTTGAGACAACCAGACGGTTAATAAACGGGATTCAATCGCTCGTTTCAGAAAGAGTAAGGAATAGAATCGAGGCAAGGTAGAACTGTGTGATCGAGAAGATGAAGAAACCAAAGACGAAGAAGAAAAAAGATGCAAAGAAGAAGGAGGCCTTGTTACCTGAGTTTATTGACGTGTATCTAGGGCAAGAAAGACGATTCGTGGTTATCTGGAGGAAGCATTGTGCGCCTATTGCGTCTCTTGGAGAGGAAGAAGACGAAAGTTTTGAGGCGTGTGAACATGATTTTGTGCAGAAAAGGGGGCGGATTAAGGTGGTTCCTGTGAGAAGAGAGCGGCTTCGTGCGAGATAAAGGGGACCAATCTCTCCTAAGTAGATGAGCATTCCAATTTTTTTTATAATTTTTAATTAGATAAATATAAATAAAAAAAATGTTATAATATTAACATTTCAAGATTTATTAATTTAAAAAAATATATATTGTAAGTAGAAGATTTTGTGGGAAAGAGGAGCTTCGCCCAATCCAGCCGTGCAAAATTGTAGTATTAATATCTAACTTTACCATATAATTTTTCCTATAATTTACATGCTTAAGTTGTAAATTATAACTGCCTATTAATGTTGTATTCCATTTAATAATATTCAAAATTTTGAAAAAACTATTACTATCCTTATTATTATTATTATTATTATTATTATTATTATTATTATTATAGATTTTTTATTTAACCTTAAGGTGTAATAAATTACATAAAAGGAGATTTAGATTTTAAGAGGCTCTTAAATTAATAAAATTTCAATTGAACGTTATAGTTAAAATTTTTCCTCATGCATTAATGATGCTGCCTCTAACTGAAATAAAGGAGTAATAGATAAATAAATAAAATAGGATGCATACGGTTAGAGAGACGCATCCCCACATATTGCTCTCGGTTGAGTCAAAATCGACGAGGAAGGGAGGAGGTGCGACCTTCGGCGGTATGCACGCGTAGTAGAGAATGAGGAGCCTGCGTCGAGTCGAGACCGAAGGAAGGAGCTCGTGTGTGAGGTTAGAGCAACTGACATTATAAAAAAGGTATATTTGAGATATTTATAAGGTAATTAATATATTATTATATAAATAAATTTATGCGTATATATTGTGTGTTTAGGTGTATTCAATAATAATATTATTGGAAAGTTCTATTTTTATCATTATTCTAACAATTAGTAATGTCATATTCGAAGGAAAGATTGGAGTGTGATACTAAGAGAGGAGATTGATCCGAGAATTTATAAAGTAAATATTCATATTTAAATTAAGCAAATTAATCAATTGTTATATATATATATATATATATATAATGTTAAAATAAAATTTATTTGAATCAGAAAGTACATGAGTTTGGGAAGATAGTTTTGAATTTGAAAGTAGAAATTTAAGTCTTATGCAAGTAGCATTATACATTTAAGGTAAGAAATATCGTGTGATTTTTATGTGTCTATTTAATGATATGTTGATAGATATATTTAATTTTTTTAAATGAGATTATTATAATAACTTACACATTTAATTAATATGGGTTGTTGTCTAAAGAAATTAGTGGAGTCGCTTGTAAGCAAAAGTGAGTAATTATTTTTTTTATATATTAAATTAATATTTAATTAAATCAATAACTAATTAAATGATTTAAAACCAATACTTAACTCATGAATTTCATTTTTGAAAGTCTGAAATAGTTAAGGGTTGGGAGAAAAATAACAGACTAATGAAGGTATAATTTTAAATGATTTTAAATTCATATGAAATGAAATGTAAATATTTAAGTCATACAAGATTACTCCAATATAATATTGACAGAGAATGTGATGCATTCATACACGTTAAAGGAAATAATAAAGATGCATTTTCACGTGCAGTTTGACTTCATATATATTTTAGAAAGTTTTCAGGTACATTTTTTAGACTACCATTGAGTATATTTTTTAGGATGCATTCAAGTATGATGATAATTCTATTATGACTTCTAAAATATTAAAAATAATAAATACTTAAAGTGAAACAAGTATGGATAAATTTAATGTTTTTTTATGAAATAAACTATATTTTTATTTTGGAAACATGCATAACATAATATAAAGATTTAATGCATATTAGATTATAATTACTCACTAAATCATATTTCTGGTTACAATTAATGTTTTATTCTGGGAAAAGAAAAGTTTTAGGTTGATATATCTAGCAGGAGAGACTTAGTTTACAGGAGTAGGACTGCAGCTGATAGGTACCAAAATGATATGCTTGTAAATTTTTTTATACTGTTTCTTTTGGATAGACATATATGATCATGCGGAATTAGATTTTACTTGCAGATTTTTTGTTACTATTGGATGATTTACATTTCGTTATTGTACCTATGTATTAATAACGATTCTTTTATATATATTAGAAGTTTTAATAATGTAGATAGGTAGTTAGATGTTAATATCGTCCAACGGCAAACCTGCCTTAGATACTTTTAAACAATGAGTTGGGTTGGGTTGTGACAAAAGTGGTATCAGAACAATTAGATTTGATCATCATCTAAAAGAAATATTATGATGATTATTCTAACTTATAAGTAATAGTGATAAGGAATTAAATTGTATTTAATTATAATTTTTCTTATATTATTTCAGTAATATGGAAAATTGGAAGGTTTGTTGAAAGGTTTTCACAGATTGCTATGTCGTTGTCAAGGTTTACTCAAAAGACAGTGAAATTTGACTAGTCTAATCATTCTGAGAAGACTTTTCAGAAGCTAAAGACTTGCTTAATGTCTGCTCCAGTTTTGACTATTCCTTCCGGCTTTGATGGGTTTTATATTTTTAGCGATGCATCTTTGACGGGTTTGGGTTGTGTAATTATGTAGCATGGTAAAATCATTGCATATGCATCACAACAATTGAAGAATCGTGAAAGGAACTATCCCATGCATGACTTAGAACTTGCACCAATTGTATTTGTACTCAAAATATGGAGGCATTATCTGAACGGACTTAGATGCAAAGTTTTTTGTGATTGTCAGAGTTTGAAGTATATCTTCACTCAAAAAGATTTGAACTTGAGGCAGAGGAGATGATTGTAATTTATTAAAGATTATGATTTAGATATTCAGTATCAACCGGGGAAAGCGATTGTCGTTGCTGATGTGTTAGGCTGGAAAGTTTCATGTAATTTGAATTATTTATTTACTCAACAGGTGCACTTAATTAAAGATTTAGAGATGTTGAAGTTATCCATAGTTGATTATGGGGATGATAATATGGCTCAATAATATCATTTGACGGTACAATCAACTTTGAAGGGTAGAATTGGAGATTCTTTAGTCAGTGATAGCAGTATTCAAAAATTTCTGGAGCAGGTTAAGACAAAATTTAGAGAAGTATGAGCTAGATCCGGATGGTTTATTGAGGTATAAAGGCAGGGTCTATGTTCCAAATGTTGAAGATTTGAGATGCAAAATTTTGGAGGAAGTACATTTATCTGACTACACAACTCTCCCAGGAAGCAATAATTATGTATCAAAATCTCAAAGAAACATTTAGTGGCCTGGATTGAAAGAGAAATGTGGCAAAATTTGTGGCCAAGTTTCCTTCATGTCAGCTAGTAAATGCAAAACATCAGTGTCATGGAGGATAGTTACACTCTTTACCGATTTCAAAGTGGAAATGGGAGGAGACTACGATCGACTTTTTTATTGGTTTGTCGAGATCACATCAAAGTCATGATGCTATTTGGGTAATTATCGATAGATTGAGGGCAATGCATGATAGACAGAGGAAATATTACGATTCCAATCACATACCTATTGTCACACCCTAACTAATCTCGCTGATAGGGTCTATTGTCCTGCAATATAGGCTAGCAATTTGGTCAGACCAACCCTCACCAGCACTCGTCTTGACTTTTATAATCAAGACCCGTTGGGTGATGAATTGGTCTAATTAATCGTTGTAACATACATGATACATTGCATTTCATAATACATTCATATACATATTAGAAAACATGAAAATTATATCATTTAAAGTATAAAAATTATACAGATTTGTTAAATAAAATATAATAGAAATACTTATCCAAAACATATGTATAAAGCTTTGAAAACTAAGACATACCTGGATAATCGCCGCAGCTCGTTTCACATACCTGAAAGGCAACAAAAAAGGAGCAACAACGAGCTTCTAAAAATAATTAGAGCTAACATAAGATTTTATATATTAAAAAAGCATGAATGCTCGTATGAAACTATGTCTACACACAAATCATGAGAACATGAAAAGAGAATAGCAATATGTAATATAGAAAAATCAAGAATGCAGTGTAAAATGCAGATCGTAAGCAAGAAATCATAAGTGTAATAGAAAACATGTTCATAATATATTATCATTGAAATGTCATTTCATAAAGATTATATCATAATAATGTCACTTGTTTAATGTATAGGGTTCAACTATTTCACCCTGTCTCAAAAGTCATATAAATTATCGATAAAGGTTGGGCTTCCCTCAACATGACAGTTATCGATTGATCTTCTGATACCCACGGTTCTCTAAAGTTTGTCACCGCCCAACCTCAATGGTTCTAAAATTTTGTCTCTATATAAATATTAGAGGTCGGGAATACTACATTCCTGCATAATGTACTTGCAAACACCCATATAACAATCTACTCATAATAGTAGTTGTGATATTTTTAAAGCATAATATCTATATAACATACATTCATAGACATTTCATATATAAGTATAAAGCATAAACAAATACCTACAATATATCATAGTTGGAGAACGTGATAGTGAGAGGGGATATTGATCCGAGAACTTATAAGGTAAATCTTCATATATAAATTACGCAAATTAACTAAATTTTGTAGACCTGGTTTACAAGTGGAGAATTGCAGCTGATAGGTAATAATATGATATGTTCGTAATTTTTTTTGTACAGTTTCTTTGGATAGACATATATGATTGTGTGGATTGAGATTTTACTTGTAGATTTTCTGTTACTGTTGGAAAACTTAAATTTCCTTAGTGTACCTGTAGATTATCAGCGGCTCTTTTATGTATATTAGATGTTTTAAAAATATGGATAGTTAGTTAGATGTTAATGTCATCCGATTGCAAGTACCTGTCTTAATTAATTTGAAGCATTTTGTCCGATCTTGACAAATTTAGTACCTTCCTTAGCTCGATCGTCCTTAAAAGATTAGAAATTGCCTGTCTCACCTCATTAATGCACGGGATTTCTTCATTCTAATTCATTCTTGGCTTTGTTCTTCTCACTTCTGCATCTTGCTCGAGAACACAATGAAAACCATTCTATGCTTCTATGTAGGCTCGAGCTGAACACAACTGATGATTGATCATGGCACCACTCACTCCCACGATTGGATCTCTATCTAGGCTTGGCTCTCTCTCCTGTATCTCACTTCACTTTCATATAACTTCGATGCTTTCGGCTCAATTGCTAGCATCTCGCCCTTGTTCGACGCTTGCAACAAGGTTGAGCTTGACTTAAAATAATAAAAATTTCTTGGTTCTTCTTGCTCTCCGTTTTGAATCCCCAAAAATTATATCGCCCTTGTTTGATGCTTGCAACAAGGTTGAGCTCAACCAACAAAAATTAAAAATTTCTTGGTCCTTCATACTCTCCGTCTCCCTCTCACTCAATTTTTAAAATTTGTTTAAAATATACTTTTGTTTAGATTTGTTAGAAATACTATTTAGTTCTATCATGTTGTTTCTTTGCGGAGTGACTTAATAGTTTATAGATGCCCACAATGATTTTGCAAGGCCCCGTAAAGCTTAGTTCAATAATTTGTTTTTAATGAAGGTTGGGCTTTTGTATTTTCGAAAGCATTTAGTTGTGAAGAATTTATAAAGTAATGATTTTAAAATTATTTTCAAATTAATTTTCTAAAGTCATCTAGCAAGTTTTAGGAAATGATTTTCCAATGTTGACCTTTTTTTTTAAATAATCATTCATCTTTTTATAGCTTTTGCTTGCTTGCTTGTTATAAGATTCATAAAGTTTTGGAAGTGTGGCTTTTACATCCGAAAGACGCACTCTAAAGCATTTGAGAAGTCTAAGCAAATAGTTGAATCTAGCCTCACGTTTGTATGAGGAGACAATCTCTTCTAAAAATTCTTAAAACCGTATTTTGAATAGGAGTTGACTACCAAATATAGAAGGATAACATACAGCCAGAATTAAGAATTATTGTTAATTCTAACTCTCCTGTTCATATTGAAGCATGTTAGAGGAATTCCCTTACTAAGCCCTAAAAATAGGAAGAAACAAGCCCTAAATCCTGATAGCAAATAAAGCACAGGGTTGGATCTCTCAACAATAAAAATATCTATAACCTGCTAGAACGACTGGTAATTTGCTCTTGTTTACAATTCCAATCAACACTTCCACAATCTTAGTAACAATCAAAACCAAGAAAGATTGAAGTCGAGGCATTGCCGTGCACACAGATATGGAGTAAAACAAACAAATCTGAATGGCGTTGCAAAGAAGACAATTCCCAAGTTGTATTGTGATTTTACCGGTGGCGTCGAAGGAAGAAGAAATAAAAAGAGCTGAAACGAAAGGTATGAAAATGGTGATGGGAAAGGAATCAATGGAGCAAAGGAAATAAAGCCTAAGTTTGTGGAATGAGGTTGTGGAAGAGAAATTTGACGCCGTTGCAAATGTTGGCATTGGAAGCTGAAATCATAGAACTGTAGGCGGATCACCATCAATTAGAAAGGTTGTTGATAGAGTTTGATAAGCATCCAATTTTAGACAATATTAAATTTATATGCTCACTTTTGTAATGGTTTTTTACTAGATTCCTTTTAATTCCCATCTGTTCATATGGCTGGAGCTTTGGGTCTGATAAGAACTTCTTTTTTAAGCTAGCCCTTTTTTTTCTACAATAAATCGTTGTTGTTTTGTTATTTCATTTCATTTGATCCTCCTTTAAATTGACCATGAGAATCCAAACCAATGCCAAGCATTGTACTGCCAAAGTTGCAGTGGTTAAAATTTCATATTTTTAGACTCTCAGACTATTTATCATATGTTTACAGGAGAGTGTGCAGGGCAATTGCTAAGATTATATCTCTTGCACTTGATTTAGAGGCTGATTACTTTGATCAACCACAAATGCTAGGCGAGCCCATTGCGGCGATTAGGCTTCTTCATTATGAAGGTTATTAAGGCACTTTACAGGACTCACTTTGTTTTATTTTTTCCCTGATGTCCAATTTGTTTGATACTTTGTGATGGACGCGCATGATTTTTATTTTAATCATGTCATTCAGGTAAAGTTTCTGATCCTGAAAGGGGAATATTTGGATGTGGAGCACACTCTGATTTTGGTTTGCTTACTCTTTTGGCCACTGATGGTGTGGCGGGTCTTCAGGTAATACAAAAAATTTAGGTCTCTATAGAGTATCCTTTGTCTGTTATTTATTTTTATTTTATTATTTATTTTTTTCATTTATAAATGATACTAATACTTGTTTGTACTTTTGTTAGATATGCAAGGATAAGGATGCCCAACCTCGGATTTGGGAAAGTGTCGCTCCTTTGAAAGGGTTAATCTCTCATCTACAATCAGAAAGCTCGCTATTACTTCTTCTTTAGCATTGCTACCAGGTTTTCATTATGGATAGCTAACCTGAACCTAATTCTAATTATAGTCATAGCTGAACTCTTCGAATTTCAAGCTTGGGATCTATAGTTTTCCTGCTGTCATTTGAGTT
>NEWO01000565.1:210267-231248 GCA_003013225.1 Phalaenopsis aphrodite
CTCACTTTTACAGCTTTAGTGTAGTGTTGAACTTTTAGTGTGGAATGAACAGAACTATCTTGGTTGAATGAACAGAACTATCTTAATTATGTTTTGTCCGTTCTGATGAACGATAATAATCCATCTCAGTTGTCATTCATGATTATAAGATATGAATGTATTAAATTGGTTAACTCTGAAACATTTTTTTTGCCATTTCAGTGGTTTCATTGTCAATATTGGTGAAATGCTTGAGCGGTTAAGTAATGATGTTTTCAGGTATGACTCTGCCTTAGTGAGATAGTTTTCCTTTTTCAGATCATAATCTTAGTTTATCAAACTGTTGCTATTGAATATCAAAACCAGCCTTCAATATTTAGTTACATAACTTTTCGACTTGATTGTTGTTTCTGTCCTGACCTTGCAAGTTTCTTTGCTTTAATGTCCAATGTCATGGCATCATGTTATGTTTCTGTTATAAGAAATTATTTCTACTTCATAGGCATTTAAATTCGTCACCTTTGAGGAAAAAGGCTTTTAACGTTTATAATTGTACTTGTCGGCTATAATGCAAGCAAATTTAGCATCCAAAAAACATGAGGAAGATAAGATACATTTTGTATTTTCCTCGAATTTTTTTTCATGCTTTCAGAGAATAACATGCTTTCTTGTTCTCAAAGATGATGAATTCTCTTTTTATTATTCATTCTTTTAATGTTTGGATTAATTATTAGGAAAATCGGCTCATAGGCTAATATCATGATGAATAACTCTCTTTATTTTAAGAAAAGTCACTATTTTGCCTTGTAATGCATTTTTTCAGATTTTTAATTCCAATATCAAGTATTCTCTTTTTATGAGTGAACAGTTCAAGCGAGTATTCTAGACCCTTCAGACCTTTAGTGAGTTACCCCTTTGTTTTATTTTAGCAAACATAAATTCAAATTTCAAATTTTATATGTGATGTTTGATCTAATTTGAACATAGTACATATCATTAATTGGCTTTCCTTTAAATATAATTTTCATAGTTTATATTTGTGTGCAGATCAACACTGCACCGTGTTGTGGTGGATGGACAAGAACGCTATTCTGTAAGACCCATCAATATTTAGTAAATCTGTATTTAAAAGTCGTTTTCCTTCTCCTCTTAATGTTCTTATTTTAGATTATGTCATTTTTGCTTGGGCGTATATTTATGTGGAATTAAGATATAGTTTCCTTAACCCTAGCTGCCATCATAACCGGAATGCATTGCTAAGATAGTTGGCCTTGCGACAAAAAATGAATTTTGTAAATTGTTATTCACGCGGATTGTTTTTCGAAGCCACTGCCTTCCATTATTTTTAATTTTAATCTTCATTTAACAGATTGCCTTTTTTGTGAACCCTAGCCATGACTACCTTGTGGAGTGTTTACCGTCGTGCACTTCGGAGATGAACCCTCCCAGGTGAGTGTTTGTTGCTCATGAAATCTGTTGGGTATTTCAGAATTTTTCGTTTCTCTTAATTAAGAGAGCTATTTACCAGTCTTTTGACTAATCTCTAGGCATCTGCCAATAACATGTGCTGCATTCATAAGCCAGCGATACAAAGATACGCATCCAGACCTGAGCTCATAAGATGGGCAAAAAACAAGTAAATAAATGATATGATGTTTTGAAACAAAATTGTATAATATTGAAGCATTGTAACATGAATACTCTATGTGAGGAAGGCATACAATTATTATGTTAAGATAAATTTAATTGGTGATGTTGTTTTTTAATTTTTTTTCTTAATATTTTCTAAATTTGAATATTTTTAATCGTATTGATATACATCAAGATATTCTGACATAATTTTTTTTTCTTGATATTTTTTATTGGGTCTTTTACATGCATAGCCCCCAAAATTTTCATATTTACCTATTTCACACCAAAACTTTCATAGTTATAAGTATCATAAGAAAAATAGTGTTTATCATCACATTTTAATAGTTAAATCCATCTTTTCATCCATAGGTAAAGTGTTGTGTGTAAAAATGAAAGTTTAGGCGTGAGAGGTAAATCCATAATAATTGGGTGCTATGTACATAATTTTCCCTTTTCTATTTTGACTCGCTTTCCCTTGCTTCTTAGAATCTTATAATGAAACTCTGCTTCAATGAATCATGAATGGTAGTTTATAAAAACCTATCATTCTTATGCTCGAAAAATGCTAATATTTTTTCTACATCTCTCTATCTGGAAGAAATTTTTAAGAAATTCGAGTGCATTTGGAAATAAAAAGTTTATTACTTAATAATGTTGTTCAACTTTTGGTTCATTCTAACTTATAATCGTAAGGTACTATATCTTTAGATCCTGAACTATGCATGTAAAAGTAAAAGTTTAGAAAATAAAATTAAAATAAAACAAAACACTCAAAATTAAAAAAAAAGTTAATTTTTTGGTTTTTTTTTATTTCTTCAGATTTAAAAAAAATATTATTTTATATATTTTAAAGAAATAAACAAGTACTTATAAAGAAAAAACTCAATACATTCTCCTAAAGTATGTTTAAATTTCAAATAAAATTTCTAAGTCAAAAAGTTTTGTTTGTTTCTTTCATTCCCTGGTAACGACGCTTAAAACTTGACTCGACTTGTAACTATGTAGTTATTTAGTTTTCAAAAGATAGCAAAAAACTTCACCCATTATATTTTAGCGGCTAATGTGTACAATAGATATGTTATAGAACTTAGAATTTGATAAATAGTTTACACACTAGGGGTACCACGCAAGTATATATATAGTTTCAAGTAAAATAGGATTTTCTTTTAAAGCCCTAGTATCAATCTCACAGATAAGGTAAAACTTTTTTTATGCAAAACTCTTATTATGACTTAGGAAAAATTTATTTAAACTCCAAACAATTATTTAGGATATATGGCAGCAAGTTTAGGTGTAAAATAAGCTTACTAAACTCCTAATTTTATTTCAAAGCTTTAAAGAAAATGCAGTATTTCTAAACTAATTTTACAAAGAAGAGTTCAAACTATGTGAAAGTTTTTTTCTCCTAGCAAAGTGATCATAATCAGTGTAGGAATTAACTATTTAATGGTTAAAATATAGTTTTGTACCAAATAGGAGCAATCCTATTTTTTACCCTCCCAAGTGCATAATGAACATTGATTAATCTAAAGTTAAATTTCTAACTCTCAGGTTATGTTGGACATGTTCTAGCCTCTCACATTTAGATTATTCACTGTGCCCCCTCTATAGGACTAATCGATCCTTAGATTCCAAACTCTAGATCAAATTGATTAAGGTTCTAGACTCACGCTAGAATCATAAACTGACGCCCATCAAAACTTATCTCTCTATCTTTTTGCGCTAACCCATAAATTACCTTCTCACCCACGAGATTAATGTGATTCTTACTATTTGAGGAAAATATAGTCCTCCCTGGTCATTATGGATTCACAACAAGTTTTAACACATCAATTGATCAAATTGATTCGCAACAAGTTTTAACACATCAATTGGTCAGATTGAACATGTCAAAGAAGTACGAAGTAATGAATCATCACAAGTATAGAATAAGAGAAATCTTAAACAATTCTAATCATACAAATGATTACTTCTTATTGCAAGGAGAAAGATAAATGAAACTACTCAAAATTCATGGGATAACACATAAAAACATAATTTGTATTAAAAATCCAAGTCTTCACAATAAAACAAAACTCAAACAAAAATACAAAATACTTACCTGAGAATTATCCCTAAGCAAATCCTTTGAAGTTTCTTTGACTTCTTACTCCAATAGACACACCAAAACACCCACGACAAAGACTCACTCATAAGTCACACACACACAAAAGAGAGCCTCACAACCCCTTCTAAATTCTTCACCACCAACCAAAACCCTTTCTTCAACACCACACCCCCCCCCCTCTTTTTGACCAGAAGCTCTTAAAATCACTAAGAGTCACTTCAAGAGCCTCTTCAAAATTCGTCCAACCTCATTGCACAAAAGTCCAAACCATCTTTTACACCTAGGCACCCAACTGTGGCTCCTAGGCGTCAACCTTCTAGAATCCTATTTTAACTCCCTGACGCTTAGGTATCAGATCCTAGTGCCTAGGAGGTATGTCACTTTTTCTCCTTTGCTCCATTTGACCCGATTTTGTTCCATTTTTTCTTCTTCTCCTAAACTCCATTTCTTGTACCTGAAATTAAAAACACACAAAATACATTTCATTAAAGTGCAATATCCTTAAAAATGAGCATAAAATGTATATATTAAAAAAAACATTTAAGGCGTGTTAGTACAGGGGAGGGGTGTCATGCAGTGAGACTTCATGGCTGGCGGCTTAATCCTAGGATCCAGCCTAATCATATGATTTTTCTTTCTTCTTGGCTGTAGTTCCTTTATAATACCCACCACTTCCCTTGGCACAACTTCTTGGGGCTTCGCTTCTTCATCGAACTCGTAAAGAAATACCAAGTTACTCACTTTTTTTTTGGAATGCCCTTTTTGTTATCGATACTAAGCAAGTTTGATTCCCTTCTTTGAAGAGCATTGGGAACACACTTGCTTGATCCAAGAAGTTCATTCCTAAAATATATTTAAAATCATCCATCAGAATGATTGAGAAGTCTAAGGTAGCTGACCACGCTCCAATACTGATCTTTACTCCTCTGGCTGCTTTATGGATTGGTCTTTCTACTGAATTAACAAACTTGATGGAGCCTCCTCCTTTAGTCAGCTGCAAAGCCAATCTCTTAGTTTCTTTGGTGGAGATGAAGTTAAGGGAAACACTCGTGCCTACCATTTCTCTAGTGGTCTACCCACCTATTACCATCTCCACAAAGAGTAAACCCTTCACTTGGGGTTTTGTTGGAGCATGCATCCCATTCAATAGTTGTATTCCCCCTACTTGTGTCGTTGTATAAACACCTTATTTCTTCTGATGACTTGAAAGGAGAGATTTTAGAGCATTCTTCTGAGAACAATCCATTGCCCAATGTGGTTCATCACAAAAAAAAGCACTGATTGTGTGATTTAGTTTTGTCATTTTTAGGCTTCTATTTATCTTTTGCTTTGGATGAAGTCGATTCAACCCTAAACCCTAAACCTGGTTCTCTTTTGTTGTGTTGATTCTTTTCTTTCCCACCCTTGACATATGCACTCTTCTTATCTTTAGGCTTTGTTGACTCTTTTGAGTAATTAATTAGTTTCGGCAACCACGATGACAGTGGCAAGATCTTACACTTTGCGCTTTCTAAGCTCTGTTTTTTGCCCACTGTTGGAGCCCATCCATGAATTTCAAGAACCAGACTGGTAAACTTCATAATATATTTCTAAATCAATCTCGTTTGTTTGGGCCTTCGCAATCGAGCCCTAGCCTCATCCTCTGCATTTTTTGAGGTAAAACTGCCACTTTAGCTCCTTAAAGTCATCAAAGCTGGATATGGTCCACATATCTTTCTCTATAGCGATGTTCGAGAGATAAAGAGCTGTAAATTGTATCCTTACATCTTCATCTGTAACCCCCATCACTTCGAAATATTGTTCAAGTCCCCATAAGAAGTTAACCACTTCCTTTGCGTTGCGAGCTCCTCCAAAACTCTTTGGTTTTGGAGCTTTAATCCTCTTAGCTTCAAATGTGTGATCGTTGGTGGGTGTCATTAGTACCCTCTTGCATAGCGAAATGTCTTCACACATTTCCTTCAAGCTAGCACGAACGCCGCTTCATCTTCATGGGCTCTTCGTACCTCCTAAAGCACCCATCAAGTCCTCCTACATCTAATCCATTTGGCCCCTTAAGGATTCCTCCAATTGAGCATCATACCTCTGATCGTTGCATGAATTGTAATGTCTTCCTCCTCGAGTCCATCAACCTTTTGGCCAAGATCCTCTATCTGGGCCTCCACACCATGCATCACCTCCTCTACCTGAGCAAGGCGCAAATCAAAGTCGTGCATGATCTCCTTAGACCTCCCATGTGGTTTAGATGCAGCTGGATCTCGTTGCTCCTGATGACCTCACCCTTGTTGAGATGATTCCACATTAGTTTCTTCGGACTCCATTACGTTCTCTTTATTTCTCTTGGCTATACCTTTAAACTTTAGCTCTGATATCAATTGTCAAAGACTAACTTATTTCAAGTCACTTGTGCGGCTTTAGCACTAAATCAGTATAATATCCCTCACAACACTTGGACTTGTAAGCACAAAACACTCTAAAAAAAATAAGGAGAAGTATTGGAGAAAGGAACACTTCACTTGGAAGCTTGGATTGTTTCCTTGGATCCTTTCTTAGTTGGTTAAAAATGAGGGTGGGACTCCTTTTTATAGTGCTCTCCAAGCCCAAGGGAATCTTCTAGATTTCATTAGAATACACTAATTTCTAGATATTTCTACATTATTCTTTACATATATATGAATCTAGAACTTTCCAAAATATTCTAGAATTCTCTTGGAGCTTGCTTCCTTCAACATATGTGGAATCAACTAGAATTCCTTGAAAAATTATCTTCTTTTTAGTTTTTCCTAAAATGTCGCGAAATCTTCTAGAGCCCCTTGGATTGCTCTCTACATTCTAAGCTTCTCTAGAATCTTCCGTTCCCATGTTAAACTTGTCAATTAGTCTTGAAGATGGCGGAACGTGACATAAGGCTACCTTATAACTATGAGAGGCCACCCCAATCTTCTTATTCCCATCAACAAGTTCCAGCCATACCTTCTTCCTTCTATTAGAACTCTCCACGTTCTACATCTTAATGTCCTTCATCAACACATCCTTGGAAATATCAAGCTTTCTTGCTAGAACCTCCATTACTCATTGAAAATTCACATTAATTTCTAATTACACTCAGCCAAATGATGAATTCTAAAAATTCATCGTTTTCCCAAACATATTTTCTAACATCAAGGAATCAAATGAGCGATGAAAAAATGAGGTGAAGATTCATAAACAGTATTCAATGGTTAGGATAAAACTAATGATCAAGACAAATGAAAAGTCCCTATGATTCAAATTATAAAAAAATGACATAATGATCAGTATTCTACCATCATTAAACATGATCATCCATGATTAAATTGTCTAAAACGTAAGTAATTACTTCAAATTTAGGTGAAAGAACGAAATAGCCAGCACCATTTTTACTTGTGTGCCATGTAAAAAATGTATTTTAGTTTCAACAATTACTTAAAAAGAAAATACTTAACCACATACAGGATGATCAGAAGGCCTAATCGGGTCCACCTCCCCTGAAGAACAAACCTGTCAACATGACATTAGAAACCATTTAGAAGAACAAACCCAATGCCACAACATCAGCTCCATCTACTCCTAAACAGCATATTTACAGAGACAATAAAATATTAATAAAAACAATTTATGTTGAATCAGAAAATTAAACAATAATAAAAAATCATTTCCATCAGTGTATTATCATCCAATTAAACAACCCGTCCTCTCAATGAAACCCACTCCTTGCAAAGTAAAAACATGTTCCATGATTCATTCTTTAATCATAACTATTAAGAAGCAAACCAAATCCATTGAGAGAAAAAAGGCCCTCATAACCCGTCATCATCACTTCTACAAAATAGACAACTAACTCCAATCAACTTTTTAAAAAAAAAAAAGAAAATTATAAAAAAATTTCTTTCAAACAAATATAACTAAACTTTTTACACTTGTTGCAGGTAGTTTAGGATGTCCCCAAGCTCAGCACTCTAAAATGTTCCTGATGTCTGTGCGCTGCTGTTCTGTCAAAGTAGAAGGGAAAATAACATCAAACTTGATCCTCAGATGGCCCTTACTCCCTGGCTCCCGGGCAATCGGCATCCCTTCATTGGCAATCAGAAGCTCGTAGCCTGGGCTAACTATGTTGGCGAGCTGAATGGTGAGGTCGCGCTCGTCAAGGGTACGGAGCTTGAACGTGGTTCCTCCAATGGCGTCTGCGAGAGATAACTTCTGGTGAACAACGAGATCATTGCCAACCCTCTTGTACATAGCATGTGGATTCTCATCAATCTCAAAGACTATATCTGCTGGAATCATGTTGGCTTCCTCATCTCCCATTTTTGGGAATGTGATCTTAGTTCCCTTCTTCCATCCAGGCTTCACGTCGATCACAAGCATCTCTGATCGAGCCACAGATTCTCTGGGTGAACCAAAAAAAAAATGCAATGTAAGCACATTGACAATTAGAAAGGTTTATAATTAATTGTTCTTAAATTTCGTAGTGGCAAAAATAAATAGTGCAAATAATTTGTATTATTTGATAGATTTAGAAGAAGTGACACTGAGTTTCTATTTAGCTGTTAACTCTGATTTTTGAACAATTGTGGTACATGAATTTATTTCTTATGAAGAGCTTTTTGAACTATTGTCTATGATTAAAAAAAAAGAGATTATCGATTATTAAGAAAAAATATTAACTTGTGTTAGATCAGCACCTAAGGGCAAATTTATCTTTTATTAGGTTTACGAGCAATTTAGTATTTTGTTATTTATTATAGTTTAGTAGAAAATAGACTAATATGTTTAGGGTTAAGGTTAGGCATGAGATTGAGTGTTGTGTCTTAGTGTTAGCTTTTGGGAGAGATTTCCTACCTTTAGAATTGTAGAAATTGGGAGAGATCGTCGACATCTCGAATTGTAGGTGTTTTGCTTAGCTTATGTATTTATGCGGAGTTATTTGATGTTCTTGCAATAGAATATTTTGTGCCCTAACTTTTGTGAAAAATTGTGGAAGATTCTTATCAAAAGGTATCAATGCGTCGATCCACTTCACAGTTTCTGCTGCCTCGAATTCGTGACATAGCCTAGCAAAGTGGTCGTGATCTGAGCAAGCTAGGAGGACAACGAAGGGATCATGACATTCATGCATTGGGAATATTGATGAGATAGTGACATATAGTCAAAGTCTTTATTGATACAGTAGCGATAAGAGCTAGCAGAGCGTGACGACAGATCACACCTTTCAGGCGCTGACCTTCGAGATTGAACCATGCGAAATAGTCACGATTTAAAGAAGCATATAAGGGTCATGGTGTGACCTAATATCACAATACAGTTGCGATTGGAGCTAGCTGGGAATAAATGATGGGCTTGCGGCGTCCATGGCTGCAAATAGACAAAAAGCGAGGTACACACCACAGGAATGTAGAAGGATCGCGGCGTACAAGAGCTATGCGCTCTTGATCAAAATTGGTGATTGGGATTACAATGCAAAGGAGTCCAACATTGTTTGTGACGGAAACTCGTGATTGAAATCTGCGATGTACATGAATTCAAATGCGGTTTCCAAAATTCCACGCGGCTTCCAATAGTTCCATTGAACTATATAGAAGAATTTTGAGATTGCAGTGTCTAAAGTTCCACACACGCCAAACCTGCAGTCAGGAATTTCAAATCTCTTGATATCAACGTAAAGGAGTAATTGCAGCCAAAAATATGAACACTTTGGAGGAAAAACTAGTAGAAGAGATCAGTCAAATTAGATCTTGAATAGAGGAGTCTTTCTTAGTCATGGAGGGGAGGTTGGAGGGGTGGTCAAAGCCCTAGAAGAAATGATAAAAAAGAAAGTGGAGTCTTACACAAACCCTTCTTTGGTTGAAGAGGTATCGAGCGACGACATAGGACGACGTCAAGAATGATGCGAGCACGACGTCTAGAATGAATGCGAGTGACGGCAATCTAGGAATTTATGCGACCTTATAGCAGCATTGCTGTCTCAAATGGATATGGAGCTATGACATCAGCTGAAGGAATGTGAAGCGGACTCGAGCGTCAGCACATGAAAGGAATGGCACTACATCAAGACGGGAATGAGAGGTAACAAGCAGAATGGGACGACAAGCGATTTAGGGAAGGAAAAAATCAATTAGAAGGATTTCAACTCGGAACAAAAAACTACAGTGGTTGGGACACTGCCAGATAGCTGCATCCAACAATACTTGCAACAACCATACCGGCAGAAGGCAATTCTGGAGCTTATGGGGAAAGGCGAGCTGATTATGAGGCGGGTTAGACTCATGGAATCAAATATATTAAATATGGGCCTAGGAAGGGAACCCAATCCCTGTTTTATGGGAATGAACTTTGGTAAAAAAAATTGAGTAAACTCGCAAGTAAGAAAATTGAAGATGCCAATCTTTGAAGAAGAGGATGCTTATGGTTGGGCCTATTGTGTAGAGAGATACTTTGTTGTTAATGGGTTAACAGAGGAAGAAAAATTAATAGTGGCAGCCTTATATTTTGAAAAGAAGGCTCAACATGGTACCAATGGAGAGAACAACATCACCAATCAGAATCTAGGAAGAATTGAAGGAATGTTTGTTGAAACATTTTTTGAATCATTCGAGGAGACCTACACAAACAATTCTTTGCATTGACTCAGGAATGGATTAGTATGGAGTATAGGGAGAAATTCAACTATTGTTGGAACAATATAAGGGAATTTTTGAAGCAATATTCAATGGGAACTTCAAAAAGGGTCTAAAGCCCGACATATGTGCAGCACTTCGTTCTTTGAGCCCGTGAGACTTGGGAGAAACTATATAATTAGCGAAGTTGGCTAAAGATCATAATGCAATCGAAAGGGGTATGAGGAGCAACACAGGAAAAGTGTCATACCAAACTGCGACAACCAAGATGACCCCAAAAGCTAAAATAGTGGAAGTAAAAAAAAACACTTCACATGATAAGAATCATGGGCCACAACCAGGACCTACACTCAAGTGTCTTATAAAGAAAAAAATCCAAGAGAAGCAAGCCTAGAGACTATATTTTCGGAGTAATGAGAAGTTTATATCGTAACATTGTTGCAATAATCAAACTTTACAGGTTCTCATATTTTGTGACGAGGAGGCAGTGGTTGTAGAAATAGATAAAAAGTTATGGATGACACCCATATTTTTTGTCACCTTAAAGGCAATGTGTTATTTTGGGAGGAGAGCAATGTTAGATCGGCACCTAAAGAAAAATTTATCTTTTATTCGCGTACGAGCAATTTAGTCTTTTAAAATTTTTTTGGTTAAGTATAAATAAGGCAAGTATGTTTATGATTAGGGTCGTGTACAGGATTAAGTATTGTATCTTAAGGTTAGGGCAAAACACTTTTTTTTTTAGATCACAACACACTGCTTCATTTTTTAGATTAAGCATTTTTTCAACCCAAGTTTGATGGGAAAACACAGTTTTTTGAGATCATAGGCAAAACACAGTTTTGCCAAACAGGAAGAACTGCGGTGCGACAGCACATTGCCACCGCACCGCCGTCCCAAACACGCCCTAAGTCTAACTTCCCTGAACCACTCATGTCACCACTAGTAAAAGACCAATATTATTTTCAAGTTTCCAATTTCTTATAGTTATTCTTTTGGACAAATACTCGCCCTACATCGCATCCCCATCCTACGCACAATCAACTTGTGTGGGGAATCAACCTAAGCATACTTCCATAAGCTTTCACAAAATATCCCAGGTATTATGTTTTTCCTTCGTGTCTGGAAATATTATGCATATTTTAGCACATTAAATGATATTTTGAGAAAAGCATTATTTTTGAACCACTAAGAAACAAAGAGTCATCATCATGATAGCCTTATTCCAAATATTAAGAAATGGATTTGCTCTACCCTTCATTCAAGTAAAGTGCTACAAAATTTTGACTTTTTTTTTCTATTTGTTTTTTTGTACAATATCAAGACATCTAACATTTTATCTACCACTTTTTCTGAACTGGTTTTTCTTATTAACACCAAATATCAATTTTACCTTGTATATTTTGACCTCCATCTTAAAAGTCAAACAACAATCTATTTTCAACATACTCTCAAAAAGTGTTTCCCTGTAATTTTTCAAAGATAATCATTTTTTAATTCGATTGTTCTAATTTTCTCATACAATATCTTAATGTCCTCATTCCAAAATATATCAACATGGTTATTGAAGAATTTTTTTATTTTACAATGTTGCGAACACTCACATAGTTATTAAATTATACTTTCTAAGAAAATTACTCTAGAACTCTTGGTTCCTCTGTTCTCAACACTCAACTTTAGCTCTTGAATACATGTCATCTTTACTACATTCTTTTTAATATAACAGATTAGCAATATTTAAAGTCCCAAAACCTAGTTTTGATTGATTTATTTATTTATTTTGCAAACAGTGCATTTCATGAACTCAATCTTCGTTTCAATAATCAATCTTACTAGGAAAATTACCCCCCACCTCCCCTTCCAACAAACTGTTAACTTCATAAAAGAAATGGTCTCAATCATCAAAATCATGTAGCCTACAAATAAAAAAAATTAATTGCACCTTCCTTAGAATTCTTTTGTCAAGAATTTTAATAGACAATACAAAAAAGATATGGATTTGATGGTAATCATTAATATAATGATGAAGCTATTAAAACTCAAAGTCACTCACAACTATTTAAACACACCTTTGACACAAACATTCTCTTTAATGGCCGTCAAATCAATACTCATGATAGACAATAAATGCATACTCAAGCTCAATAGAATTATATGAAAATCTTATGTTATTTATACTTTTTCAATAAGTGCCCTACCACAAAAAACACTATTATAAAGAGTTTTCTTAGAATAAAATTATTTTTTGAGATTGCTGTGATTTTTATAAGTTTAATTTTTATATCTTCTCGAATATCTTTATTGTATCACTCATATATTTGATTTTTATAAGTTTAATTTTTATATCTTCTCGAATATCTTTATTGTATCACTCATATATTTGATTTTTATATAATTACCACAATAAATGCAATTCTCATTTGTTCGTAGATAATGGTACTAAAATACTTCTTATTTACTCAATTATCATCCTAATAAACTTTACACTGTAAAATTGTCCTAAGATAAATTTTATTTTTAAACATTTCAAAATAACGTTTTCATTTTTCCTTTGAATTTATTAATCTTTAATCAAGATATCATATTATTCATTAGATCTCATTTTTCTAGTTTCCTAATAAGATGTAAACCTTTTCCTATTTTTGTAGGCGTTAGCATACTAGGCAAATCTTCAATAGTTGCTACTTTGCATAACTTATTGACGTAATTATAAAATTTTAATGCAATATAATTGCTTTGTCTTCAGAGTACTCATTTATTTCCCATTCTTTAAAAGCATATGTTTTCTTTGAAATCCTTTTACCCCTTGCTCAAACAATGTCTTATTACTAATATATACTATTTTTGTAATCTCCAACAACTATTTTAAAAATCTTCTTAATACAACAATATATATTATCCTCAGATTAAATTCACATTAATTTAAAACTTTTAATTTAATTTTTCAACAAATTAGAATAAGAAGTTTCTTCATCTGGCTATAAAATAGAATAGGAGCCAGCATCTCAATAGGGAGAAAAAAAACATGGCATATAAATATTTAGCATGGTGCAACTACATCAACAGTAAAGGGCATGCTTGGTGCCATTTTTGTTTTAAAAAACAAGTTAGAATAAATGTTGGGCATGGTATTTTTGTTATCACTTTTAGAAGCAAATCTTCATGTTTCCATTGAAAACACTACTATCTTGATTTTAGTGGTCTCCAATATATTGACTCCACATCATTTCCCCATATCCAAAATATAAGCACAATATCCCCCTATTTTATGTTGAACATCTAATACCCATCCTAGATACTGATACCAATGTTGCAACTTGGGTTCGTCAGAATCACCTTCATTTCCACCTTATAATATTATTCCCCTCCCTAACATTTGTTGTTGCTGCACCCGCCGGCAGTCTGCAACAGTGTAAGGATTTCTAAACCCTTTTGATTTGGCCTAGATTTGATTATGGGAAGGTTTTATCTATGGTTTGTGGAAAGCATGGACATGGGTTTTCACGACCAATATTTTTTATTTGCTTTGCATCTAGAAGAATAAACTTATCATTACTCATTTTTAACCAAAATTTGTTTCCTTTTTTATGCATCCAAACATGTTTTATGGTTTGTCTTTGAAAACAAATACATCGAAATTTAATTTTTTTGATAGAAAATGAAAAAAAAAAAAGAAATATAGAGAAAAAAATTAAAACAAAACACAGCCATACCAGCCCTAACCTATCACCTAACTCTAAGCAATATACTGAGCCAAATTAAGAAGATGATAAGTCTTATCTTCTAGCACACATTGCATCAACAACTTAATTAGTCCCGACATCTAGCAATAACAACTCATATTCTTAATTTTTTTTTCTATATAAGAGAATACATTATCCAATGGGATCACTGGGAAATAACAAATGAGTCTCATGGAAACTCAATATTTGGCGTTAAGGGATTGGATGTTTTAGGCATTTTTATATCCATTTTATTTTTATTAAAAGTTTGTTCTTTATAAAAGTACTATTAATATTACTATAGGTATTTGTCCTAATGTTTAATCTGCTGTATAAAATCAAATCAATAACTTCGCTGCATTAAACTTAGAGATAAAACTGGAGAAGAAAAAAAAAAACACCTTGTATGTAAGACATTTAGTTAGTACAAAAATGAAAAAGCAAGTTAAATAGAAATCAACAGAACAATAAAGTAGCTCTCAAAACTAGTAATTGCAAGTATCATAAAATCCTTGAAAGGGACAATAAAATATTCAATCATTATCAGGAGATACAATAAGTAAATATAAGATAACAAACTATTTAGAAAAAAAGAACAACGGTGGAGCAAAGATGTACCCATGAGATGTTATGACGTTCCTAGATATCTTGATTTTTCTTGTAGATCCTTTGTAGAGTTCTTCGAGACTGCATGCAAGTTTTCTCTCAATTGCTGGTGCTTTCTGAGCCA
The DNA here is from genome assembly GCA_003013225.1 of Phalaenopsis aphrodite. Taxonomy (NCBI): domain Eukaryota; kingdom Viridiplantae; phylum Streptophyta; class Magnoliopsida; order Asparagales; family Orchidaceae; genus Phalaenopsis; species Phalaenopsis aphrodite. The sequence goes on from NEWO01000565.1 coordinate 225,070, forward strand.
TGTTTGCAGCTTCAACATTGACACCCTGACTGTTTGTAGCTTCTGCTCGAAACCTCGTGGGCTTTGGCCGTGGCATGTATGCCAAATCAAAATCTTTCTGAAAGGCCTCAGCAAAAATTTCCTCTGCAGTCCTAGAATTGAATGGATAAATATTCTGACCACTTGAACCAGCACGGTATGAAGTTGTTCTTTGAGAACGAGAAGGTGCATTCCCCTTCAAGCCTTCTTCTCCATATTCATCATATATTGCTCTCTTTTTCGGATCACTTAAAACCTAAAATATAAGGGTGGTGGCAATATACCTACAAATAAGTGAACATTGTGGTCTTGTAGGATAAAAAAACATGTCAAAAGGAAATCAATTATTGCATAGTTACACTAAGTATTTCCTACAAATAAGTGAACATTGTGGTCTTGTAGGATAAAAACACATGTCAAAAGGAAATCAATTATTGCATAGTTACACTAAGTATTTCCAAGTATGGCCGTCTAAGAAAGGAGGTAAGAAAAGGACTTTTGATTGTCAAGAAAGAAAACAAGAACGAAATCTGCGAAACATGAAAAGATAACAACTCACATCATAAGCCTCAGAGATCTCCTTGAACTTCACTTCAGCAACCTGTTTATCATCTCGGTGTTTATCGGGATGCCAAATCATCGCCAATCTTCGATACGCTTTCCTAAAGTCTTCATTGGTAGCGTTCCTATTCACCTTCAGAATGTTGTAGTAGTCCATGCCCATGGACGTCAAAATCGGAACCCTAGAACCAGATCCGAAGAGCGGTCCCAAGAAACTCCCAGTGCAAAGGCATAAAACATGGAAAGATTGGACCCTGATTTCCTAGCTAAAAAACAAGCAAATTACAGAGACCAAAAAGCATATGAGAAAACGTTTCCTTCCGATTATGGAAGTGGGGATCGATTCCTCGCTATAAAGTACGAAAATGAAACCCCACCCGTCGAACGAATAGAACGATGTGAAGTTACCTTTCTCAATGGTTTCCGGTAGGATTTTAGCGGAAGGACGAGAAAGATGGGAGTTTCTGTTGTCTGTGTAGATAGCTCCAGCAACTGTATCGCGATGGTTCGGTCACGAAGCCGATGGCTTAGAGAGAAACGGGGCGAGGGGGGCAATGCCTGGCGTTACGGGCGCAAAGAGAAGGTTCTTTCGGCCAAGCTGGGAGGGGTGCGCGAGAAGATATTGCTTCCCGACCAATTGCGGGGTGATATGGTGCGCAGGTATGTAGCCCTGTCGCCCGACGGTCGTGAATATTCGCTCGTGATGTGGATGGTCGTTTTGGCAGGTTAAATAGGTTTCTGATTTTAATTTAGAGACATTTAGATCCTTCCGCACAATTATGTATTCATCACTATGTACATTTATACCATCTAAATTATTTATATCACTTGACTTCATATCACTATATTATTTTTTTTAAAAACACACATATTATACATGCATGCATGCATACATACATAGATATATTTGTGTGTGCGTAAATTGAATTTTAGTCGTTAGATATGTAAATACATAAGAAGTAAGTTGTTGAATCCATTTTGGAAGTAGAATCCTATACAGTTTGTGAATACATACAATCCGGTAGAAGACTCCATATGACTAGAATACAAAGTAAGGTGGAGAGAGAGCGATGAAAATCCAAAGTGGAAAGAGAGAGAAAGTGTATATAATTTTTGTTTTCCGATAAGTCGGTGTTGCCATCGGAATGTGTCCATCTTCATTAATTCTTGCCGTCGTGTCATTGGTTTGTTATCGTTGTCGAAAGGAGTGGCCACTATGTTTATCTATTTTATTACCTAATCCTCAAAAGAACTAATCCCCCAAAACAAAAAAGGGAACCTGAAAAAAATAAAAAAACCCAAAAAAAAAAAAAAAAAAAAAAAAAAAAAAAAAAAAAAACAGAAGAAAAAGTCGTAAGGATTTCCTTGTGGTATAGAATTTGGAAGTGTATGATTCCCAAAATTTTATATAACCACATGAAAATTTCATAACCAAAGAGTCTGAGTTTCTCAATTTCCTACAAGAGCGAGCTCCTATAATCAATTATATCTTAAGCAGTTAAAACTACTAAAACTGCTTAAGAAATCTCCCGATTAAACTTAACCATTTATTCTCAAAGAAATTTTTAGTATCTTGTTCCTTGGCATTCGAGGGTTGGTCCCTCACTTTCCAAACTATCACAACATGTGTGACCAATGTCTCCTTCAACTTTGGTGTTGTATTCATCAGAATTTTATGTGATTTGAGGATCATTTTGCGAATCAAAAACAGGGTTAAATTGGTTGTGTTCGGTTATGTCATCACCAGAGACAGTTAAAATATAGCCGAAATCATAAATTTTAAAATTATAAGATCCAATACGAACATAAAGATAATCATACAAAGTCAAGGATTTATGGTGCATTTTCCCCAAATTTGACACAACCAATCTAACAGGAGCATCCCTTGCTCCACTCCTTGCGCTATCGTCCTTTATTTCATTGGCAGTCTACTTATTCTTCATCTTCTTTTGCTGCTGCTTCTCTGGTGTAATGGTGAGCACTGGTTTGGCAGATTGTAGACTCTGAGCTGAGGTATGTACTGAGGCAGCCTGAATCTGATCCAGTATCTTCTTGGAAGGTTTAGTCTAAACTGTGCACGATCCATCTTCCACTATATACAAATCTATCAGAGAGATTGGCTCAGCCAAAATAACATTTATAGAACAAATTTTTCAGGTTCTTTTAAATATTCTTTTAATATTTTTATGTTTGTATTTTTGTAATTTTTCTCGAGCCAATCCTTGAAGCTGAAGCAACCCTCTTCGGTGTGCCCAAGTAATCTATCGTATGGGGAATAGTTGGGTTGATCCTTCTTGTTGACCTCTGTTGGCTTTATTAGGCTCGAAAAATTTGAACTCTGGTTTCTTTATCAGGTTTCTGAACATCTTTTCCATTATGTTGTCTCTGAAGGAATACACCTTGTTCAACTGTTCTGTCATTGATGGGCCCTATCCTCTATCTTTCCTATACTGTCTCTGCCGAGATGACGACTGACCAGGCTGACTGTACCACTAACGGCGTTGTTGTGGTTGCTGAGATGACTCTAACTAAATCTCTATGGGTAGCTTGCCCTTATCCATTGCTGTCATCGTCCCGGACTTCTTCTCATATGCCTTTGCTGATCTAGTATTTTCAATCTTCTCTACAGATTCTATATGCTTCACCTCTTCCTGCAGAGCTGTTGACCTTACTTAGTAGTTTTTTGAACACCTTAATGACAATTCTTTTAAGCAGGAAAGCTATCAGACCATGATACTTTTAAACAAGATGTTACTTGCGTGTCACTCCTGTTATTATAGTTAACACTTTATGCTAAGGTTTCTCCACTCTAGATGTCCTGGACCAATGTCTCCATGGGCTTCTGATGCTCCATTATGAGATCCTTGATGGTTACATGATGTTGAGCCCCAAAAAATCTCTTCACAAATAAATTCTCTAACTCTGTGAACATTTTGATTCATCTGTTAGGAAACTCGACATATCAATCGAATGCAATCCCCGAAAGACTGCTCACAAACAGTCAAAAAAGTAATGCCTCATCACCCCTCTCGTTGCATCAGTTCACTCGGAAATGTGCAACAAGCAATTGGGGGGTGACCGTTCCATTGAATGTCCTAAACTTCGTTGGAACAAAACCTTTAGAGTACGGGACGAAATCGAACTCCTTCAGATAATGTCTACCCTTTGAAACTAATGTGTCCCCTTTCGATTGGCCTAAGGCCTCTTTTACTTATTGCTCGACTAATTGCTTAATATCACTTTATGGCACCATCTTGTAATTCTTTCCTTGACGGTTCATCTTTGTTGGTTGAAGTGACATCTTCCTTTTTTTTGTAAAATGTAATTGTGATTGTTCGTGCATTGTAGCCATGGCGGCCATCTCCTCCATTCACTTTTCCATGCAACCAATATGCTCATCTCTTAGCTGAATAGCCCTTTGTAAGTCATCTACGGTGTTCTCCTCAACAAAAGGTGGAGCTTTGTGCGCATATGACATGGCTCGGGTGCCAAAGATGTTAATAGTAGCAAATTCCTTATTCATATAATTTGACAAATTGTATCTTCGTCATCAAAATTTATTACTCTTTTTTGGGCCAATTATGTGATCTCAACTATGAGCTTTCCCAATTTGGCATCAAATTCCTTTCCTTTAATTTCCTTAAGTTTATCGACATTTCTTGTAATTCTTTCCTTTCTGCAGTAATCCTTGTAGTATCTATGGCGGTCGTTGTCGCAGCATTAGACATACAATCCATTTCAAGAAAATAGTCCTCACTTCTCCCAAATGTACTGGTCCAGCGCCCTTAGGTTTTGGGATGAGGTGTCCCAGCAGTGACATTGGTGTGTTGGAAGGAAGTGTGCTCCTAATGTGTGAACTCGATATGGTAGCGAACGATCTTTTTCCATTACTCCTTCTTAGAGATTCCTCGTTAGCAACAACAGGTAGAACTCTCGAACCCAAGCGAGACTTAGCTGATCTACGTTCTGTAGGTCTCCGACTCCGATGGTGGTATCCATGACGGTGACAGTGGTGTTGACACGGTATCCAAAGTGGAACCTGGCATGAAGAAAAGAATGTTGTGATTCCTACAACTAATGGGCAGGTCTGTCTTTCCTCAAGATTTCCCTCTTCATCTGCGGGGATACGACACATCCCATTTTTTTCAAAAGCTCAGCGATGGAACATTGTTCAACTAACTTCTCGAAAGCTGAACAGACTCGGGTAAGAGGTGTGGACCTCTCCCGTTCCTTCTTGCGATCAGATGGTTGTGGCAACACAACAACAATACTATAAATGCTCTCCTCTTCAGTGGAAGCGGATAACAGGTGAAATATGCTCCCACTGAGGAGAGGTGAGGTCTCATGCTCCTTAACTTCCTTCAAATGAGGAGTTGTCTTGGTGAGAGCCAACCTTGCAGCCTTGGCTTTTACTGCTTTCCAAATTTTTTTGTTGCAATTTCTTCTTTATGCCCTAGTCAACGGCACACTCGAGCTAGTCCCAATCTCGAACACTGACTGGGGAGACACAAACACATATCAGGATCTTCCTCATATAAAATTTTCTTTCTTTTGGCAGATGAAATGATTAGTGAGGTGACGATGAATCTAGTGGCAGTAGAAGTGACAACCCTTCTTGGCATATGGACAACATATTTTAAAGATATGAGGGCAACAAACTTAACAAAAGCTTCCTAGATTTTAAGCCTCTTGATCTCAACAAGGTTAAACTTGTCGTTTAGGTCATACTTAGCGGCTGGTTCAGTTATTTTAGGTGGGGCGGTCTTCATGATCACATTACCGTGCTTTTGCGAGGATGACTTTGACCTCGTCAAAGCTGGTACCTAAGTTTATCGTTGCTCATTGGCGGAACGTAGCTTTGTCATGGGGTAGGTTTCCATCAAATGAAAAGATCAACTTTGGTGACGCCATCGCAGTTGTCAGTTGAAGACTTTTAGGAATTAGTAACGGTTTATACTTCATAATTATAGTAAAAAATCTAAAATTATCAAAGGTCGTCCAGTGAACTAGGCAATTTCTGTTATGTATATTTTTGTTTTTAATTTGATTTAGGTGTTTTATTTTTTGTTCTATTATTTAGTTATGATATTTTCATCTTATTTAGAGTATAGTTTTCATATTTTTTGACAATATGGTTTAAAGGAGTTCGCTTGGCTTCGGTGTTTAAAAGAAAAGTACACAAGTAATGATTGGATTGAATTTGCTAAGAGCAAGTCAAACCCGAGAGACACGGAGTAAAAAAGAAATTTAGGACTCAGTGTGGGCTCACTTCACAACGCACCTCGCTTACACTTATTGAGGGTCTGAGTCTACACATGACTATAAAGATTTCTGAACCCCTCCGTTTAAGGATGGTTAAACAGATGGCTCTGTAATCAAAGAATAGTTAGCAGTGCCTAACCAAGGAAGAAATGAGCACATTGTCAATGTATGAAGACAAAACCCTTCTCATATTAATGGATAGAAGAGCTGATCCTTAGCAGAGTCGCCATAAATTGTCAGTCGCTGGAATGTCCCTCTCTCTGAAAATTCTTGCTTTGGATTTAATTTAATATAAATATATAATTTTATAAAAATAATATTTTAATTTTAAAAAGTAA
>NEWO01000565.1:244737-264231 GCA_003013225.1 Phalaenopsis aphrodite
AGGTTTGTGCAATTCACTCCTTCAAGAATAAACGAGATGTTTATGATTGAAAATGTGCCTATATGCCATTATGCAAACTTTAATCCTACAAGAGAGAATATGAATAAACTCTACTGCTACCTTATGAAAGAAGATGCTAATTGGGAGACTAGAGATGATGGAAATGTAATTTTTCCTTCATTATTTTTAATTTTAGTTTCAAAAGCATGACACTTCTTTATTGCATTAAAGTTATTGTCTACCATGAAAATTAGTAAGGTAACTAAGGAGGGTGTCATTCTAAATTATTGCATTCAAACTGGAAAACCTATTAATGTTGGAGCTATTATTGTGAAATCAGTTTTGGGTTTGACTGTGAATGGATCTGCAACTGGACTGAGACATCCATCAACTATTTTATTACTTTGTAGTCAAGCTCAAGTACCTTATGAAAGTTAGAAAAAAGTGATACTTCCTTAGAAGTCAATGGATCCAGAAGTCTTCCTTTTTGAAAGTGCGCTTGAGTTGTAGTAGGATGAAAAGGTGATGAATTCTGAGATCCTTGATCCATCAGTACATTCATATCATTTTTATCTCTCAAGACCAAAAATTGTTTGTTTCAAGAATTCATCACCTTTTATAAGGTAGCAGTTGGGTGGTGGAGATCGATGGATTTGTTTCAAGACCAAAAATTGCCCTGGATTTTAGTGGCTAAATTGAACTTGGGTGGTGGAGATCGATGGCTGAGGAGGTGGGCTTAGGCTTAGGGTCAATGTGGGAAGCATTGGAAGCGAATTGAGGGGAGTTTGCTCAACAAGATTTCATCTCCTTTATAGGCTGAAAGAGGAGTTGATTTTATAGAGGGGGCCATGATTATCATCAGGCAAGCCATGGCGGCCAAGGGGCCGGTTAGGTGCAGGGAAGAAGAGCTTTGATGGCCAATGACAGTGAGCCACCTCATGTAGAATTAAGTTTGGATTTTCCCTAATTTGGGGCTCTCAATTTTGCCATTTTTTGGCAACTGGGGTGGCTGGCCGGCCAAGGCAAGGTCACCTCTGAGTTCAGGGAGGTCATGGAGGCTGTGTGGTCATCTCAATTTAGTTACAAGGAAGCTTCAAGGAGAAGTAGGGTTTTTTGGCAAATTGGCTTAGGTTGGGTTTAACCTCTTGGTCAAGTGGCTAGGTTTGGTACTAAGGTGGTTATGGTATATGACTTGACCCTCAAGAAGGTTTAGGTGAGTTTTGGTGGTTGGTTTAGGCATGGGGAAAGGGTTTAAATGTTTCATAAAAGGGGCAAATCCATGTGAAGGAGGAAGAGGGAAGAGTCACCTCCACTTGCCAAATTTGGTAAGTTTGTCCTCATGATGTCCATGGAAGGCTCCATGAGGCATGTAATGTCATTTATGAAGCCATGGGGGAATTTCATGAAAAGGGAAATTAAGATTTTATGAATTTTAAGATTTTAAGATTTTACTTGGTATGATGACATGATGAAATGATTTTTATTAACATGGGATGATGAAGAAGGGATTTTGTCATGTGGGCTTAAATTGGGCCTTTTAGAATTAATGCCACGGGCTTTTAGAAATGCATATGGGTATAGAATTTTAAAGTATATATGATAGATTTGATTTTGAAATTAACCATGAAGTAATCAAATTGGGTCCAAATTTGATCTCAATTGGTCTTAGACATGATGAAATTTAGTGTGGATTTGAAATTGGAGAAATTTAAAATGAATTTGGTGGAAATTAATGGTGATTTGGAAATTTTGGGTACTTAGGGATAATTTGGGAATTTTGGCCAACTTTGGTAGATTTGAGGAATGTTGGTTGTAATTGGGAAATTGGATGGCTATAATAGGTTTTGGTAAAATTTTGAGTGAACTTGGGGATTTTTGAAAATTTTTGGGCATTAGGGGCATTTTAGTAATTTGTGGAGGTGTAGGTGCATTTTGGTAATTTTGGGGACTTTAGGATGAATTTAGGCAATTTGAATGATTTAGAGTGGCTCAACATGTTTTTTGGTGGAAATTTGGGAATTTTGGAAATTTTGAGGATTTTAGAATTTCAGGGGTATTTTGGTAATTTTGAGGAACTTTTGGGGTTGGAGTCCAAGGTAGCATATTTAGATGCAATTGGAGGTCATTGGATATGCTAATCATGAAATTACCCTCCTCGTGATATGAGACAAAAGAGAACCCATTTTGAATCCTCCAGGTGTTGGTCCTAGCCACCCTAGCGAAAGGCTAAGGGCTTGGGGACCACACAAATGAGTTACAAAGGAGTGGGAACCATGTTAAGTGTATGTGGCTTTAGGGTTTTAGGTTATGAGAAAGTGTGGTGAAGTGTGTGTGTATGCCTGACCAAGACCAAGACACCCAGGGCTAACCCTAAGGCTTGTCAGTCCTATGGGGACTCTTTTTGAGCTCCCTCATGCTGGTTTTATCCCATTAAGTGTTGTTGGTAAAAATCATAAATTTAAAACTCCAAGAAGAGTAAAGAGGTGTTTAGAGTTTCTAATGGGTATGGTTCCATCATTAGTCCTCTAGGATAGTCAATAGGAAAGCCATATAGTTAGATCCTAGGCTTATAAGAAAGAAAAACAAAACCTCAACAAATGAGAGGTCAACAAATGGACCTCCAATAGGCGTGGTGTATTGGACGATCACACCAAATGTATTGGTGTCAACTGAAATGATCAACCAAACCAACTCAGACGTTCTAAGCCAACATACTTAGAACAAGATGTAGAAATGGGTGAAGAAGATTTCTATTGGGGAATTAGTAGGTGTACTTTCAATTAAAGTTGTGAATTTTAGTTATGATCTTTGTTCTTTACCCTTATAAAGGAGTGTTTTATGAATTTGGATGGGCAACTATTAGGGCTCATTGTCGGGAACTCGATAGCCGCGATGAGCTTGATTTATTTTTGATATGGATTTAGATTTAGATTTTGGTTTTTTGAAAATTTTAGATTTAGTGGTGATGAGGTTAGGTTGAGATGGAAAGCACAGAGACTGATTGAGGAAATTTTACTACTTTGGGAAGAAAACTTCAAGGACTCACATCCAACCCAAAAGGTTACGGGAGGGAATAAGATTTTAGGTACTGATCTTGAGATTTAATTTTTAATACATTGGAAAAGAAAGCTTAAGAACTTGATGCGAAAGGATTTACTGTGAGAATTTTGTAAATATTTTTCAATATTACAAAATTACATACAACAGATATATAATAAATATGCAATATAATCCCAATAAAAATAATTTTTATGAAAATAATTTATCTTTTAAAATTCTTTTTAAATTGCTAAATCGCCTTTAAAATCAACGCAAGTATACGTATAGCTCAAGCTGTAAAGGGCTTTGATTGAGTCCTAGATATCAATCTCACAGGGAAGTTGAAAAATCCTAAAAGTAAATTATGAAAATTATTTTATATTCTAAAATACAAAAATAAAGGAAAAGTGAAGGGCAAATTTTGAAAATTAACTACGCAAGTGAATGCTAATTAAATGCACATGTAATACTATAGAAGTTAAACTAAACTAAATACTAAACTTTCAAAAGTAAACTTACAAAAATTAAACAAAGTTTTTGTTGTGACGGAAAGTTCAAATTTAATAAAGCATCCTTCCCCATTACAATGAGTACATGGATTGTGAAGAAATTGAAATCAATTGAAATTATATATATAAAAATTTTTTTGTGCCAAATAGGAGCAATCCTATTCTTTACCCTCTTCCGAGTGCTATAAAGAAAATTGGCTAAATCAGAGTTTGGTCCCTAATTTTGTGGTTAGGCTGGGAGGATACCGGCTGCCACTCCAGAGCTCCCCCTACTCCCTCCCCTGAGGGCTAAAAATCTTGCATTAGTTTCCAATCAACTAGACCAAATTAGAGATTTTAATCTGTCACCTTAAAATCTCCAATTTTTCATCCAACAAACTATATTTCCCTATTTATTTGCACCCAATCCCATGGATGACAAACTCTCCCATGAAATCAAATGTGATTCTCCCTATGTTGTGGAAATCATATCTCATTTAAGAAAATATGTTTCTCAACAACTTTTTAACATTTTAATTGGCTAGATCAAAAAATAAATGAAGATCGGAGTTCAAATCATCACAAATTATTGACATTTAAAATCGTATAAATCAAAATCTTTTCTTCACAAAACCATATCTCAAAGTAGGGAGAAGGATAAAGAAGACTACTCATTATTCATGAGAAGGATATGACAAAACACGGATTTTATATATAAAAATTTGTTTACCAAAAAAAAAAGGAAATAAAAATACAACTTATCTCACAATCCTTCCCAAGCAAATCCCTAGAAGTTCTCTCCAAGCCTTTATCTCTTTACAATCACTCCCAATTCTCTCTTAGAAGTGTAATGAAGAAGAAATCCCTCACCTTCCCTCTCCTCTTACAACCCTAGAAGAAAATCTCCTCTTCTCTCTTTATCTCTAACTCATGCCAACTTTCTCTCTCCCTCTCGCCACACACTTGACAAATGAGAAGCCTTTTTCTTTTATTTTAGGCTGCCTCATTTGGAAAAGAATTTAAAATTCCCTCCAAAAGTCAACTCTTTTGAATTCAAATGATGTGTCATTTGATCCAAGAAACATATCCCTTCAAAAAAGAACCTTTCAAAGTGTCTAGATGCATTGAATTACTCCAAGAGGTGTGTAGAACAAGTGTCCTTTTAAAATTTGCTTAAATATTTGTCTCAAACTGCCTAAATTTTAAAAAGCCATCTCTGGCGCATCATGCACCAGTTCTTTGTCAAACGGGGCATCATGTGCCTTAATCCCAAAATTTGTTGTTTTTGCTCCAAATTTGGTTCTTTTTGCCATTTTTGCTCCAAATGCCTAAAAATAATATACCTATAATAAAAACATGAAAATAACCTTCTTAAAAGTACAATATAACAAAAAATAAGCATAATATAAGTAGTTAAAACAATATTTTATTTTGATGTATCAGGACTCACATCCATCCCAAGAGGTAGTAAGAAGGAATCATAATTTTTGTACTGAACCTGAGATTTGATTTGGAGGAATCAAACATTGACACCGATCATTGATTTGATTTGGAGGAATCAGACATTCACACCGTTCCTCAGGATTTGATTTTAGAGGTATCGAACTTTCACACCAATCTTCGGGATTTGATTTGGAGGATCAACCTTTCACACCAATCCTCAAGATTTGAATTAGAGCAATCAAACTTTCACATTGATCCTCAAAATTTTGGGGGAGTGAAAAAATTGTGAAAGGTTGTGCAAAAATTTGGGGAGCTTGTGAAAAAATTTACAGGGCTTTAAAAATTTTGAAGATTTTGTGAAATTTGTGCAAAGAGTGAGGAATTTATGGAATTTATGAGGAGTTTGAGATTTTGAAAATTTGGTTGTGAAGAGTGTGGAATTTCAAATTTGAATTATCATTTTCATTATGTTTCACATTATTTGATTTGATGCATATATGTGTTTTGTATTGTTCTTAGTTTGTTGTAGAACTAAATAATCATTCAGTTCAGTGGCTTTAAATCAATCGTACAATGCGGCAGTTTCAAACACAAGCATTGAAGTCAAAAGATGATCTTTGTTGATTTCCATTGTAACTGAATACATCAAAGAATATCAAAATATGACGAGTACATCCATGCAGAAACTATAATACATCATATTAAGTCATGTGCTATGCCCAAAACATACCCAAATTGTCTTCTTATCTGAAACTGTGTTGAGATCAGACTAAACTCCTAAGCTATGCCCCATAACATAAGTCCCATCACATATAATTTGAGGTAGGCTATTTCACAGCTCGAGTGGCTACAATTTCTTCAGATCTGGATCAGGCTAGTATTTGTATGACACTTTGTCTTCATCAGTTTTTCTGAGAGTTTCGTGGGACTCTCAGAATGCAATGCTTCGCTAGGTCTGCTCAATTTCCTTTGAGAATGAGTACAAATCCAAACAATAGTGGAATCTCAAAAGTTCGTCTGAATTCTCGAAAACCCATGACCTATATCTCCTTTCCAAATAGTATGTTGCATTTGCTGATAAACGAGACGGTGCTAGAAGGTCTCAGAAAATTGTGGTGATCAATGCGTGGAGGAATACAATTTCCTTCTTAATAAATATCAGTAATGCAGCTAGCAGGAATGCAATCAGATGAAAATATGCTCCATGACACCATCTTCTTAATCATTTTCTTTATTACTGACAGTATGAGATCCACCTCATCATGCTTTATAACCACCCTCGGGTGATTACCTTCTCAATCACGAGCAAAGTTAAAGTAGCAGCCACACTGAATAGTGGTTCTGCCCCCACCTCTCATCCATTTCTGTGGTTTTAAATACATTCTCTTTCTCAAAAGATCTGCTTGAACTTTATCCCTTAGGTTAAAAATGCAGTCCAGTATCTTTCATTCATTGCTTTCTGAAAATACTCTGGTATGTAACTCCAACCCTTTCAAAATGTTGACATACTTTCTATGTATTTCCATGAATGACTAAGATGGCATGTAATATGGCAGCACTGACCTCACTATATTAGCATTGCACGTTGAACATCCCACACATGGCTCTGTAGGCATGATTTCTAGAAACGAAGGCCCCATTGCGACTTCAGGATCATCATTTTCTATCTTAAGCTGCGCAGGTGTTACTTCAGGTTCATCATTTTCTGTAAGAAGTTGTGCGGGTGTTTCTTCCGCTGACTGCACGTGAACCTCTTCCTCTATAACCAAAATAATTTTTGTTGATTCTTAGGCTTGTCTTCTTTTAAGATGTTCAAGGGCTCGGTGCTTACAATGGTTAACAATTCTTCATTATGTCCGTCTTAGCGGTTCTCCTTCTAAAGATGCACTGACCAATTCCCCTTTCAAAGTCATGAACATTAACTTTATCTGTATAGCCTTTCCCATCGGGCCATGAGTATTGGGAAATTCCTTCGTGACTATTTCAGATTTCTTCCTTTTCACTGACACTAGCTCTTTATGGCAAATTTTGATTAACATTTCCAACCCCTCTTTATCCTTTTACTCAGCAACCTTCAGTAAGTGTCCTTAATAATCTAGATCAACCTGCTTATAGTCCAGATCAAAGTTTATGACAACACACTATGCTATCCTCGACTAGTGTAGTGTGAGATTCAAGTCATCTTTAAAGGAGAAGATCAACTTTGGGCCTGACATTTTCCTGCAGAAGAACAAAAGAATGTTAGTGAGCTGAATTTCAAAGAGAACAAGAACGATAACAATTCATTATTAGGTGAATTTTAAATTACAGGCAAGTATTTTACCTTATTTTATTTTAAGAAAATTTGAGATTCAACCAAATTTGAACTTTAAGGTGTAAGATTTCTAACATAAATTTTATTTCATTGAAAATTTATTTTTACAAATCTTCTTGGGACCCAGTCACATGCATTGCCTATACGACTATCTCTAAGAATGAGCAGCATCTATAGAACTTATCCTTTGGAACATCACGTTGCATAGTACTTCTTCAAATATTATATTTTGATCGACAACATGGGTCTTTCTCCTTGACAATCCACCAATTGGTATGAACATTTGGTGTAAAACTTTTCCACCATGAACGGTCCTTCCCAATTTAGTTCAAATTTCTCACCTATCTTACGGTGTGCAGGAATAGGCATTCTGAGGATGAGAACGAGGTCACCAACTTTGAAAGTCCTTGGGCTGACTAGTTTGTCAAGTGCTTGAGTCATCTTTGCCTAATAGGCTCCAAGTTCTTTTACGTCATTAGTCGCTTCTCTTCTTGACTCTCCAATTCTTCAAGTCGGAGTACGACATTATCTTCTGTTGTAATTATGTTGTTCATGATGACTTTGAGAGAAGGTAACTACACCTCTAACAAAAGCACCACCTTGAACACGTACATGAGTGCATGTGGTGTAGACTGCATCAGAGTCCTGATCGTTGTATTTTATACTCATAAAGTTTCTAATAGTTTCTCGTGCCATCCTCTTCTATTATCATCCAATGTTTTCCTTATGATTTGCATGAGTGTCTTATTGAATGCTCAGCTAGACCATTCACTCTTGGGTATTAGATCATAGAATATCTCCAATATATATCGTGTCATCTGATGAAGTTGTTAATCTTTGTATTCTTAAAGGAAAACCCATTGTTTAAAATGATCCTGCACAGAACACCAAAATGGTGGATGATATGACTCTTGAAGAATTAAAGAACATGTTGCACTATGACTTCTCATAATGGCACTGCCTCTGCCCACTAGATGAAGTATTATGTCATGACAAGAATGAATTTGTGTCCCTTAGAAGATGGAGGGTCTATTGAACCCACTATATTTGTGCCCCAACACTCGAATGCCCATGACATGACTATTGGATTTATCACATTTGAAGGTTGTTGCAAGATCACTTTGTGCACTTAGCACTGGTGACACCTCTTGGCCGTCTCCACACAATCAGACATCATCGCAGGCCAGTAATACCCAAGTATCTTGATTTTCATCTTCATTTTTTGCTCTGACTGAGGAGGACCATAAAGTCTTGAGTGCACCTCTTTAATAATATCCAGTGCCTCTTTTTCTCTTAAACAACTTAGCTAAATCTGATTTAAGGACCTTCTATAAAAAACCTTGTCAATCAAAGCATATGACATTGCCATTTTCTTGATATGATGTGCCACTGACTTATCTTCTAATAAAATCCCTATTTGCAAGTATTTGACAAACGAATAGAGCTAATATTTCCTATCTTTGGCCACTGTAGCCGCTATCTCCTCTTTTCCAAATTTGTTTAAAATATACCTATCTATTTATGATAGAACTCGGTGTCCCTTTATGGTAATGCCGACGGATATGGACACACAAATTTCTTAGCAAGCTTTGCTAGAGCATCTACATGGGGATTATCTCCCTGATGAGTTCTATATAATGTCACATTAGCAATTTGCTCCAATAGTTTCATTGTATAATGATAATATTCTTGTAGCTTTTGTTTTAAAATTCTTTACTGACCGACCACTTACTAAATAACGAGCCGCGAGTCACCATAAATAGCATTGTTTGTTATGTCCATTGATATTGCCAATTATAATATGATGATTAAAGCCTCATAATCTACTTTGTTATTGGTGCATGGCTCTATCAAGTGGTAAGAGAAGCTTAAAATCCCCTGATATAGTGTAATGAAGATCAAACTGTTTTCCACTTTGCCGAGTATCACTGTCTGCAGTTCTTTATCCCGTCTGGCTAAAAAAGCTCCATCAAAGTACATTTCCCAATATTGAGCACTGGGTTGTTCTATATGCATTTTTTTTGTCTGACAGGTTGTGGTTGAGAGGGGACCAAACTAGTAGTGGGTGTGCTGCGAGAAAGTTTCTCAGTATTTGTCCTTTGATAGCTCAAAAAGGCATGAAGGTTATATCAAATTGCAATAAGATCATGGACCACCTTGCTAACCTACAACAAAGTGTTGGACGGGTCCTTAAATATTGTAATGGAATAAACCTTAAAATCAGATTCACTTTATGTGAAAGCATGTAATGTCCAAGCTTTTGAGCGATGAAAATCAAAACTAGACAATGCTTCTCTATAGGAGGATACTTTACCTCTCTTAGTATTAGATGCAAATTCAAATAATAGAGTGTGATTTCCTTATTCTCTTCATTGACCTACTCTAATAGGACTCTAAGAGAGTTGACTAAAGCCAACGAATAAAATATCAAAGGTCTTCTCAAAATAGGGGCTGCCAATACAGTAGGTGTCATTAAATAGTGTTTAATTTCTTCAAAAGCCCTTTGGCATGGCTCACCTCAATAGAATTTGACAAGCTTTTTAAGTAATGTCAAAAATAGTTGACACCTTCTTGACATATTAGAGATAAAGCATCTTAGGTACGCCAACTTTTCTTGAAAAGATCTCAGTTCTTTCAAGGCTCTAGGAGGTGGCATTTTGAAGATGGCATTAATCTTCTTTGGATTGATTTCAATTCACCGATGACAGAAAATGAATCCTAAAAATTTCTCCAAGGTAACACCAAAAGTGCACTTTAGGGGATTCATTTAAAGATTAAATTGATGTAATCTTTCAAAAACCATCCTCAAATCACACAGGTGATCCCCTCATTGTTTACTTTTGATAACTATGTCTTCCAAGTAGCACTCTACTTAGTTGTGGATGAAGTCATCAAAAATCCTTGACATGGCTCATTGATAGGTCACTCCCGCATTCTTCAGCCCAAACAACATTATTATGTAGCATAAGATCCCAATTGGTGTTTTGAATGCTGTAAGCGTCATATCTTCTTGGGAGTTCTTAATTTAGTTGTGTCAGTATGAACCATCAATGAATGAGAATATCTTGTGTGGCAATGTTCACCATTAGCTCTGGTATTGGTAACATGAACTCATCTTTTGGACATGATTTATTTAAGTCTCTGAAGTAAACACACTTAGATTTGTCCATTTTTCTTCTTAACTGACACAACGTTGGCCAATCATGTAGGATATTGCTCCTCTCGTATAAAGTTAGCGAGAATTAATTTCTTCATTTAGGAAATAACTTGTCACTTTATTTTGAGGCACATCCTTCTAGGAGCTTCTTTTACTGGGGCCATATTTTAATCCACTCTAAGTCTGTCAACTACAACTTCTTGAGACAATTATGATATTTCATCGTTGGTCTAATAGAAGAAATCCTTGAATTCTGTCAACCGTCAGAACAACTCCGTAGATTGTTCATCGCTAAGTAGAGAACTTATGGAATTGGGTATGTGTTGTTTCTCAGTCCAGAGATTAATTTTCTTTAACTCATTGACCGTTGACTTGATTTCTTCCTTGAACTCTAGTGAAGCATCATTTATTGAGGGGACTTTGGAATCATTTTCAAATTTAAGGCATGAAAAATTCTTAATCATTGGCTGGTCCCAATGTACCAAATCTGATGCCTTCTTTGGAGTTGGGAGCTTTACCTTTAGTGTTCCATAATTTCTCATTAAGGTGTAGTCTCTCCTTCAACATTTTTTTCGATATATGTCTCTGTTGAATCAGCTTTTAAATATAAGGAGAGTGATAACAAAATAGTAATTCATTTAATTCATTAGAAATACTTTCTTCCAAATTTACATGGGTTTCTGAATTAGAAGGAGGAGAAGCATGGTGAAACTTGATTGGTTTCATGCCCACACTATGGACATCCACCTCTACACTCTTGACTTTATGAGAATGAATCAGAGTTAAGGTCGTGACTTGCACATAGTGGTTGATTTGATCATATATCAACTCATATTCACTTTTCTCTTCATCTTCTGAGGATACCTCAAATTGCAGCTTCTTTCGACTTATAGTTATTGCATCTTTCTCGGACTTATCCTCTTCGAAGCTTCCTTTTATGTCATTATTGATAGTTGGATTTTTTTTGTTCAATAGTCTTATTAGTCCTTTCTCAATCTTGTCCCTAGCCCTAATCTCAGATGTGTGGGTCAGAAGAACTTCCACCATGTTGTTGCAAAGTAATGGTGGGGGATCATTGAATTGGGGTCCGATAGTTCTATCCTTGCAATCCTTTAGAGTCTTCAATCTTGTTTTGCATGACGTCTCTGGAAAAGACGGTCTTCTTTGAAGGAGCGTAATAGGTAGCATCTTGATGGATGTCTATTTCATGTATTGAAAATGGTCACAAATCACCTTCTATACAGTGCTCTTGTCCTTCTTTACAATATTTGATGCATTGGTGTAGCGAATATGGGACCATGTCATACTCATGAATCCACAATCGACCAAACAAAGTATTAAACAAAGTTTTTGTGTCGATGATATGGAATTTTGTGATTGTTACTGGATCACCAACCTTCATTAATAGTGTTATCAACCCAAGTGCTCTTTCTCCTTTGATTGAATCCCTTAAGCATCATCTTATCAATGGTAAGCTCCTAAGCATTGATGTCCACATAAGCTAATTTCCATATCCTCATTATGTTTAGTGATGCTCTTGAATCCACCAACACTCTAGAGAGAAAGCATCTATCAATACTGATGGAACTGTAGAGAGGGCGGTCGTGATCGGCAGTACTAAGCAACATCGGTGAAGGTTACCCTGGCTATTGTTTCAATGAGCAAACTTTATTTAAGGATGTGCTACCCAAATGAGCTAAGAAAATTTCTAGATCAAGTAGAGCCTTGATCAAAGCTTCTCTCATTTCCTTTAATAGGATCAGAGTGTCGTAAATGCTTAAATTTGTTGGCTTCTTCTGAAGATGAGCTAGCATGTTATAATCTACATTATTTGAACCTCCAATTTCTTCTTGAGTGTGTGTTCCTTCCATTGGTAGAGGTGGCTCCTCTTGAGTAACTGCTTGCTTCCTCTTTTCCATCGGAGCTTATCTTGGAGGTAATCCTTTCCCAATTCTTAGATTTACCTCGGTTACCTCTTCCATCTTGTAATTGGATCCGAAGGTACTAATGTTGTGGCTAGCCCTCTTTGCTCTAATTCTGAATCAAAAGTATCCAAGTCAATTTACAGGGTGTTCCTGACATTCAAAGACTGGTCCCTCACTTTCCAAACTATCGCAACCTGTGTGACCGATGTCTTCTTCAACTTTAGTGTTGTATTCATCAGAATCTTATGTGATTTTGATCATTTTGGGAATCAAAATCGGGGTTAAATTGGTTGTGTTTAGCTACATCATCACTAGAGATAATCAAAACATAGCCGAAATCATAAATTTTAAAATCATAAGATCCAAGATGAACATAAAGATAATCATACAAAGTTAAGGATTTGAGGGGTATTTTCCCCAAATCTGACACAATCAATCTAATGGGGGCAGCACCTGCTCCACTCCTCGCACCGTCGTCCTTTATTTTGTTGACAGTCTACTAATTCTTCATCTCCTTTTGCTATGGCTTCTCAGGTGTAATGGTGACCGCTTGTCTAGCGAACTGTACACTCTGAGCTAAGGTCTGTGATGAGGCAGCCTGAATCTGATCCAGTATCTTTTTGGAAGGTTTAGTCTAAACTGTGCACCATCTATCATCCACTATATACTGATCTATCAGAGAGATTGGCTCGGCCGACATCTTATTTACATAACCTCATTCAGTTTCTCTTAAATAATATTTCAACATTTTTATGTTTACTATTTTGTAATTTTTCTCGAGTCAATCCATGAAGCTGAAGCAACCATCTATGGTGTGCCCAAGTAATCTATGGTATGGGCAATAGTTGGGTTGATCCTTCTTACCGACCTCTGCTACCTTTTTCAACTCAGAAAATTTGAACTCTAGTTTCTTGATCAGGTTTCTGAACATCTTTGTCGTTGTGTCATCTGTGAAGGAATACACGATGTTCAACTAGTCTGCAGTTGTTGGGACTTGTCCTCTACCTTTCCTATACTGTCTCTTTTGAGATGGTGACTGACTAGGCTAACTGTACCACTGACTGCACTGTTGTGGTTGCTGAGACGACTCTAACTAAATCTCTATGGGCGTCTTGCCCTTATCCACCGCTATCACCATCTCAGACTTCTTCTCATATGTCTTTGCTGATCTGGTCTTTTCAAACTTATCTACGGATTATGTATGCTTCACCTCTTCTTCTAGAGTTGATGGCCTTACTTAGTAGTTTTCTTTAACATCTTAAAAAAATTTCTTTTAAGCAGGAATGTTATCGGACAATGAATACTCTTAAGCAAGACGTCAATTGCACGTTGCTCCTGTAATTGTGGTTAATGCTTCATGTTGAGGTTTCTCTACCATAGAATTAATCACCGAAATTATATGCATTTTTAAACCCATATTTTATACTTATTTTTGGTGATATTGCACCTTAATGGAAGGTATTTTGATTTTTTCTTGTAGGTTATTGATTTTTATGACTTAAAGCAAAAAGGAAGTAAAAAAGATGGAATTTGGAGTCAAAATGAAGTTTCTGAAGAAGTACTCAGCGCCGATCGCGCCAAGGGTAGCGCCGACCGCGCCAGACTAGTGCTGACTGCGCCAAAGGTGGTTCAGCCCCCGTTTCTAGAAGGTTTGATGTATTTGGAAAATTTTTGAAGAGTTTTTGGAGGCACCTCTTGGAGAACCAACCTTGGGCTTTATTTAGGGCCAAAATTCATCAGGAAATGAACTCCTTTTTGCTCCAAAACGTTCCACCAAGCTCCATTTTCGCCATTCTTCATAATCCATTTTCATTCCACCACCATATTGTAGTCCATTAGTGATTTTTTTTATATAGTTTAGAGTTGTGTGGCGAGATTAAGTATGAAACTTTTTGTAAGAGTGTTGGAAAAGGATAAAAGTGAGAGATATCTTCTTCATGCATTTCTAAGGAAAGGCTACAAGGGATTTGCTTTAAGAAAGAATTTCAGATAAGTTTTGTTTGATTATTAATGTTGTATGAACTTTCTTTTATATATGAAATTTGTGTTTTGTTATGTCTTTCTCAAGAAATCTGAGTAGTTCCCTCTATCTTTCTCCGTACTCTGAGATATGGTGAAATGAAGAGATAATATGATGTGTCAATATTAAAATATAGAATAAATTATGTTAATTTTTCAACTCCAAACTTAATTTAAATTTTGATCTGGCTAATTGAATTATTAAAATATGTTGTGAAACATATGATCCGGGAAATGGAGTATGAGTTCTACAACTGAGTGATGATCACATTTGATTTCATGGAGGAGAAATTCGTTCATGGAATTAAGTGCAAATAAATAGAAAAATATTCTTTATTGGGTGTAGAATTGGAGAATCCTTAGGGTGACAGACTAAAATCCCCAATTTTGTCTTAGTGTTTAAAAACTAAAGCGAGAGTTAGCATTCAGGAGAAGGGAAGTTGGAGCTCTGGAGTGGGAGCCGGTACCCTCCTAGCTTAGCCACGAATTTAGGGACTAAACCTAGGATTAGCCAATGATTTTTTATGCACTGTATGAAGGTAGAGAATTATAATTGCCCCTATTTGACACAATACATATTATAAACATTTATCTCATCTCATTTCACCAGAACTTCATTGTAATGGGAAGAATGTTTTTTCACATAAGAAATCTTCATTACATAAACATAATTAGTAGATTAGTATTTACTTTTTAAACTTTGCATTTCTGTTTTGCCAATAATTAAGTACTTTAGTTTTGATAACATCTCAACATTCAAAATTAGTGACAGAGATTTCGTTTGATTTTCTGTAAATTTCCTAGTAAAACTTATAATTTCCAATTTACACCTTTCCTGTGGGATCAATATTTGGGACTTAAATAGAAAGTCCTTTATTACTAGATAACGATACGTATACTTGCGTAGAATCCCATTATTATATATATTTTACACAACTTACTTTTCATATAAGGATCAAATTTTTGGAGCAGTAGTGGTGTCAACTTCATAAATCCTTACATATAAAACATCAGGATCAAGTTTTTGGCGTCATTGAGTGGGGAAGGTAACGTTATATTTAGGTAAATTAAATAGTTTTGATAAATTAAAAAAGTTAGAGAAAATATATATACTATAAAAATATATTAAAATAAAAAATCTAAAATCTAAAAAGAAATTTATTTAAGAGTATTTTTTTTAAAGATTTTTATTTTGCTTACTTTATTTGTTTATGCAAAATATTGGATCTGAAGGCTTAATACCTTATGATTCAGAGTTAGAATGTACTATTAGAAAAACTCAAAAACAATAAAGAGAAATTAAAAATTTAAAAGAAATGACAAATAACTTAGAAAATCCAATAAATGAGAATCGACAAAGATCTTTAAAATATTATGTGAATCCGACAACAGATGAACTTCACTTGACTATTCAAAATCTTGATGTTGCTGCTAATTCATTTGAGCTTAAACCTGGTATAATCCAAATGATACAAAATAATTAGTTTGGAGGATCACTTACTGAAGATCCTAACTTACATCTTGCTAGTTTTCTTGAGATTTATGCTATATTTAAATATGACGGGGTGTCTGATGATGTTGTTAGGCATAAAATTTTTCCTTTTTCATTAAGGGATAAAGCCAAGGCTTAGTTAAATTCATTAGCACCTAGATCTATTAGTAATTGGGGAGAACTATCTCAAAAATTCTTTGCTAAATATTTTCTACCCTCGAAAACCGCTAAGCTTAGAAATGATATTACATCTTTTTGTCAGTTTGAAGGGGAATCAATATATGAAGCCTGAGAAAGATTTAAAGATCTTCTTAGAAAATGTCCACATCATGATTTGCTAGATTGGTTAATAATTCAAACCTTTTACAATAGATTAGTAGGATCACTAATATCTATTATAGATGCTGCTGCGGGTGGATCATTAATATCAAAACATTTTGATGAATCATATTCTTTAATTGAAGAAATGGCTACTAATAATTTTCAATGGCCCTCTGAAAGGGTAAATCCTAAGAGAGTAGACAATATTCATGATTCTGATACAATGCCTATTTTGGCATCTCAAATTGCTGCTATTTTTAAAAAGATTGATCAAATATGAGTGAATTATTCTCAAATACCCCCAGCATTAGAGGAAAATTTACTAGGATAGATTATTGATACTTAACCATCTTATAAAACTTTAAATGCTATAAAAAAAATCAAAATAACAATCCCTATTCTAACTATTTTAACTCTGGATGGAAAAATCACCCTAATTTTCGTTGGAATAATTATAAAAATCAGGTGAATCTATCCATAAATCTGAACAATAAAGTAAATCCTAATTTTTGACTTTATTATCCTCCAGGATTTAACTCAAATCCTAACCCACAACTTAAGGAAAAGAAGTTAACGATGGAAGAAGTGATGTTGAATTTGGAAAATCAAATACAAAATCAAGGGGCTGCTTTTAGAAATATTGAAAACCAATTACGACATATTGCTGCCACACTTAGTAACAGACATTCTGGAATTCTTCTAAGTACTGTGGAAGTTAATCCAAAAGATCAAAATAAAGAGCAAATTAAAGTTATTCAATTACGAAGTGGAAAAGAAGTTAAAACAAGGATCCAAAGAGAAACTAAAGTTAATGAAGAGAAGGAAGAAATGAAAAATGATCAACATGAAAATGAACAAACACAGGTTTCTTTAGAAAAATCATTACCTCCATTTCCTCAAAGACTGAAGCAGAAAGATAAAGATAAACAATTTACAAAATTTTTGGAAATCCTTAAGAAAGTAACGATTAATATTCCTTTTGTTGAAGCTTTGAAACAAATGCCAAGTTATGTGAAATTTATGATGGATGTACTAAATAAGGAAAGAAAGTTTACAGATCATGAGACCGTTGCACTCAATGAAGAGTGTAGTGCTATTATTCAAAAAAAGCTTCCTGAAAAATTAAAAGATCCTGGTAGTTTTACTATACCTTGTACAATTGGCGAAAAGTTTTATGGAAAAGCTTTATGTGATTTAGGAGAAAGTATCAATCTTATGCCCTTATTGATCTTTAAACGTTTAAATTTGGAGAAATTTCCCCTACTACTGTAACTCTTCAATTAGCTGATCGATCAATAACTTGTCCAAAAGGAGCTATAGAGGATGTACTAGCAAAAGTGGATAAATTTATTTTCCCTGTAAAATTTTTAGTATTGAATATGGAGGAAGATAAAGTGATTCCTATTATTTTAGGGAGACCATTTCTTGCAACAAGAAGAGCTGTAAAAGATGTGCAAAAAGAAGAATTAATAATGAGAGTTAATGATCAAGAAGTAAAATTTAATATAGCAAAAGCTATGAAATATCCTGCTATAGAAAAAGATAATGATTGTTTAAGGATGGAAGTAGCTAATTATCTGAGTAATGAACAGTTTAAGAATGAGTGTGAAGATAAATTAAGCAAGGAGAAATTTTTTAGAATGAAGATGAAATAAAAAAAAGAAGATTTGGATTATATTTAGGGAAAATTTGAAACGTTAAACTTGTTGGAAAACTATATTAAAAACCTTATTCCTTCAAGTATTAAATCACCTGAACTTAAATTAAAGATATTACCTGCCCATTTAAAGTATGTATTTTTAGGAGAGTCATCTACATTGCCTGTTATTATATCTTCTCAGTTAAATGAAATTCAAGAACAAAAGTTGATAGAAATGTTGAACAAGTATAAAAAGGCTTTTGGATGGACCCTTCAATTTATATGCACAAAATTTTATTAGATGAGCAATATGAACCTAAAGCTGATCCTCACAAAAGATTAAAACCAAAAATGAAAGAAGTTGTTAAAAAGGAGATTTTAAAATGGTTAGATGTTGGAATTATATATCCTATTTCAGATACTGCTTGGGTAAGCCCAATTCTCTGTGTTCAAAAGAAAGGAGGAGTGACTGCTGAAGAAAATGAGAAAAATGAATTAATATCAATAACTTACTGGTAGGTGAATTTGCATTGAATATAGAAAGTTAAATATGGCCACAAGAAAAGATCATTTTCCTTTACCCTTTCTAGACCAAATTTTGGATAGATTGGCTAGGAATAAATATTATTGCTTTTAGATGGATATACCAGTTATCATCAAATTTCAATTGCTCCAAAGGATCAAAACAAAACAACATCTACAAGCCCATATGAACATTTGCTTTTTGTAGAATGCCTTTTGGACTATGCAATGCACCTGCAACATTTCAAAGATGCATGATGTCAATTTTTAACAATTTTATAGAACATGGAATGGAAGTGTTTATGGATGATTTTTCTATATTTGGATCTTCATTTGAGTTATGTATTAATAATTTAGAAAAAGTTTTGGAAGTATGTGAAAAAGTCAGCCTAGTACTAAATTGGGAAAAAATGAATTTATGGTTGCAGGAGGTATTGTGTTTGGGCATAAAATTTCTGAAAAAGGCATGGAGGTAGATCCTACAAAAATTCAAGTTATAGAAATATTATGACCACCTACTAATGTTAAAGGGGTGAGAAGTTTTCTAGGACATGCTAGTTTTTAGAGGCGTTGCATAAAAAATTTTTCAAAAATAACTAAGCCGCTATTCCAACTTTTAAAAAAAAGATAAGAAATTTGATGTTGATGAGAAATGCATAAAAACATTTGAATTATTAACGAAAAAATTAGTCACTGCACCTATAATAGTACCACCTGACTGAGAAAAATTATTTAAAATAATGTGTGATGTTAGTGATTATGTTATTGGGGTTGTATTAAGACAAAAGCATGACAAAGTTTTTAAAGTTATATGTTATGCTAGTAAGACTCTAAATGATGCTCAAATTAATTATGCTACTACTGAAAGGGAGTAATTAGCTATTGTTTATGCCTTTGATAAATTTAGACTTTATTTAATTGGAACTAATTGTGTAGTGAATACAGATCATTCTACTATTAAATACTTAATGCAAAAGAAGGAGGTTAAACTAAGATTAATTAGATGGATACTTCTATTGCAAGAGTTTGATTTTACTGTGATTGATAGAAAGTGAAATGATAATCAAATAGCTGATCATTTGTCTAAGATAGAAATAGAAATATTAACTAATTTTGCAAATGAAATTTAGAAAAT
>NEWO01000565.1:298271-318215 GCA_003013225.1 Phalaenopsis aphrodite
ACAAAGTGAGAATCACAATTGGAATGTTAACATCTGTTGTGAAACCTACTATCCAGGAAATGGAGTATGAGTTTTACAACAAAGTGAGAATCACATTTGATTTCATGAAGGAGTGTTTTGTTCATGAAATTGGGTGCAAATTAATAGGAAAGTATATATTATTGGGCAAGGAATTGGAGATTTTATGGTGACAGACTAAAATCCCCAATTTGGTCTTAGTGTATAAGAACTAAAGAGAGAGCTAGCCTTCAAGGGAAGAGAAGTGGGAGCTTTGGAGTGAGAGCCAGTATCCTCCCTCCTAACCATGAATTTAGAGACTAAACCTATGATTAGCCAACAATTTGCTATAACACTTGACTAAGGGTAGAGAATTAAAATTTCTTCTATTTGACACAATACAAATTCAAACCATTTATCTCTCATTTAACCAAAAACTCATTGTAGTGGGAAAGATGCTTTCTCATATTTGATAACTTCTTCACAGAAACACACTTTAGTGGTTATAGTTTAACTTTACTTTACACTCTTGCAAGAAGTTGATAATTTAATTCAGATAGCACCTTAAACATTTGTAATTAGTGTAGTAGACTTTCTTTTTTGTTGTGAATTTCCTATTTTTATTTTCCATTTCGAATTTAAACCTTCCTCGTGGGATCAATATTTGGGGCTTAAATAGAAAGTCCAATATTACTTGATAACAATACGTATACTTGCGTAGAATCCCAACATAAATTGCTTTAATTTCTTATTTATAAATATTGAATTGAGTTTTTGGCATCGCTACAAAGCGGAGCCGACTTTATTAATTTTACACAACTATAATTTTTGGGATCAAGTTCTTAGCGTCGTTGCCGGGGAAGGTAACGGTAAATTAGGAAATTTAGCGATGAATATAAAATATAAAACATAAAAAAATTATTAAAAAATAAAAAATCATAAAAAAAATCATTTAAGAATATTCTTAAGAAAATTTTCTTTGCTTATTTTATTTTTTTATGTGTAGCACTGGATATGAAGGTTTATTACCTTAAAATTTAGAATTAGAACGTTTTATTAGAAAAGTTTGAAAACAACATAAAGAAATTTAAAATTTAAACAAAACAACGATTAACTTAGATAATCAAATAAATGAAAATCGACAAAGAACTTTAAAAGATTATGTTAATCCTGAAACAGATGAACTTCACATAACTATTCAAAATCCTGATGTTGCTGCTAACTCATTTGAGCTTAAACCTGTTATTATCTGAGTGGTACAAAATAATCAGTTTGGAGGAACACCTTTTAAAGATCCTAACTTACATCTTGCTAGTTATCTTGAAATATGTGCTACTTTTAAATATGATGGAGTGTCTAATGATGTTGTTAGGCTTTGACCTTTTCTTTTTTCATTAAGGGATAAAGCTAAAGCTTGGGTAAATTCATTAGCACCTAGATCTATCAGAACTTGGGGAGAACTATCACAAAAATTTTTGGCTAAATATTTTCTACCCTAAAAAACTGCTAAGCATAGAAATGATATTACATCTTTTTGTCAGTTCGAATGGGAATCGATATATGAAGCCTGGAAATGATTTAAAGATCTCCTTAAGAGATGTCCACACCATGCTTTACCAAATTGGTTAATAATTCAACCCTAATGGATTAGTAGGTTCACTTAGATCTATTATTGATGCTGCTGCAGGTGGATCATTAATGTCAAAACCTTTTGATAAAGCATATTTGTTAATAGAGGAAATGACTACTAATAATTTTCAATTTCCCTCTAAATAAATAAATCCAAAGAGAGTATCTAGTATTCATGATTTTGATGTGATGTTTATTTTAGCATCTCAAATTACCGCTATATCAAAGAAGATTGATCAAAGTGGAGTGAACTATTTTCAAATACCACCGGTGTTAGAGGAAAATTCACTAGAACAAATAATTGATACTCAATCATCTTATGAAACTATTAATGTTATAAATAATAGAAATAATAATCTCTATTTTAATTATTATAATCCTGGATGGAAAAATCACCCTAATTTTAGTTGGAATAATTATAACAATTTGGTGAACCCCTAAGGAAATTCAAATAACCAAGGGAATCCTAACTATAGACCTTATATCCTTCTGGATTTAATAATAACTCACAAGTTAAGGATAAGAAGTTGACTATGAAAATATTAATTTTGAACATGGGAAATTAAATACAAAATCAAGGGGCTGCAATTAGGAATATTGAAAATCAATTAAGACATATTGCTACTAGACTTAGTAACATACCTTTGGAAATTCTTCCTAGTACTGTTGAAGTTAATTCAAAAGATCAGAATAAGGAGAAAATTAAAGTTATTCAATTACAAGGTGGAAAAAAAGTGGAAACAAGAATACAAAGAGAAACTAAAGTTGAGGAGGAGAAGGTGGAAATTGAAAGCGACAACGATGAAAATAAACCAATACAAATTTCCTTAAAAAATCTGCCACCTCGGTTTCCTCAATGACTGAAGTAGAAGAATAAAGATAAATAATTTACAAAATTTTTAGAAATCCTTAAAAAGTTAACAATAAATATTCCTTTCATTGAATATTTGGAACAAATGCAAAGTTATGTGAAATTTATGAAGGATATACTAAAAAAGAAAAGGAAGTTTGCAGATCATGAGACTGTTACATTTAGTGAAGAGTGTAGTGCAATTATTCAGACCTAAAAAGTTAAAAGATCCTAGTAGTTTTACTAAACCTTGTGCTATTGGTGAAATTTTTTTTTGAAAAGCCTTATGTGATCAAGGAGCTAGTATTAATGTAATGCCTCTATCAATTTAGATTTAGAAGACATTTCCCCTACTACTATAACTCTTTAGTTAGCATATCCATCAACAACTTATCCTATTGGAGTTATAAAAGATGTATTGGTGAAAGTGGATAAATTTATTTTTCCTGTTAACTTTATTGTATTAGATATGGCGGAAGATAAAGAGATTCCTATTATTTTGGAGAGACCATTTCTTGCAACAGGGAGAGCTGTGATATTTGTGCAAAAAGGAGAATTAATAATGAGAGTCAATGATCAAAAAGTAATATTTAATATAGCAAAAGCTATGAAATATCCTGCGATAAAAAAATGAATGTTTTAGAATGGAAGTAAATGATTATCTAAATAATGAACTATTTAAGGGAATGTTTGAAGAAAAATTAAGTCAAGAAGAGTATTTTAAGAAAGAGAATGAAATAAAAGAAAAGAATTTAAATTATGTTTAGGACAAATTTGAAACTTTATACTGTTTGGAGAATCATAATAAAAATTTTATTCCTTCAAGTATTAAACCACTTGAACTTGAACTGAAAGTATTACCTGCCCATTTGAAATACGTGTTTTTAGGAGATTCATTTGCATTGCCTGTTATTATATCTTCTAATTTAACTGAAATTCAAGAGAAAATATTAGTAAAAATATTGAAAAGATATAAGAAGGCTTTTGGATGGACTTTAGCAAATATTAAAAGAATCAGTACTTCAATTTGTATGCATAGAATTCTATTAGAGGAACAATACAAACCTAATACTAATCCTCATTGGAGATTAAAACCAATAATGAAAGAAGTTGTTAAAAAGGAAATCATAAAATATTTAGATGCTGGAATTATATATCCTATTTCAGACAGTGCTTGGGTAAGTCCGATTCACTCTGTTCCAAAGAAAGGAGTGACAGTTGGAGAAAACGAGAAAAATGAACTAATTCCAATAAGACAAGTTACTGACCGGCGAATTTGTATACACTATAGAAAATTAAATATGGTCACCATAAAAGATCATTTTTCTTTACCATATCTAGACCAAATGTTAGATAGATTGGCTGGAAAAAATATTACTGCTTTCTAGATGGATATACTAGGTATCACTAAATTCTGATTGCTCCTGAGGATCAAGATAAAACAACATTTACAAGCCCTATGGAACATTTGCTTTTTGTAGAATGCCTTTTGGATTATGTAACGCACCCGCGAAATTTTAAAGATGTATGATGTCAATTTTTAGTAATTTAATTAAACATGGAATGAAAGTATTTATGGATGATTTTTTTGTATTCAGAACTTCATTTGAATTATGTTTAAATAATTTCGAAAATGTTCTAGAACTATGTAAAAAAATTAACTTAGTGCTAAATTGGGGAAAATGTCATTTTATAGTTGTAGGAGGAATTGTACTTGAGCATAAAATTTCTGAAAATGATATGAAAGTAGATTCAACAAAAATTCAAGTTATTATAAAATCACCACCTCCTACTACTGTTAGAGGGGACCGAAGTTTTCTAGGACATGTTGGTTTCTACAAACATTATATAAAATTTTTTTCAAAAATTACTAAGCCATTATGCAAACTTTAGAAAAAGTTGCTAAATTTAATTTTAATGAGGAATGCATAAAAGCATTTGAACTATTGAAACAAAAATTATTTACTGCTCCTATAATAGTTCCACCTCATTTGGAGAAACCATTTGAAAAACTGTGTGATGCTAGTGATCATGCTATTGGAGTTGTTTTAGGACAAATGTGTAATAAAGTTTTTAAAGTAATATATTATGCTAGTAAAAATCTAAATGATGCTTAAATTAATTACACCACTAATGAAAGAGAGTTATTAGCTATTTTCTATGTCTTTGATAAGTTTAGACCTTACTTAATTGGAACTAAATGTATAGTGCATACAGACCACTCAGTTATCAAGTATTTGATGCACAAGAAAGATGTTAAACCAAGATTAATTAGATTGGTACTTCTGTTGCAAGAGTTTGATTTTGTGGTAGTAGATAGAAAGGGAAATGATAATCAAATATCTGATGTCTAGACTAGAACGAGAAATATTAACTGATTTTACAAACAAAATTTTGGAAACTTTCTCCGATGAACAATTATATAATATTGATATAAAGAATATATCGTGGTATGCTGACATAGTAAATTATATTGTGAGTCATATTCTACCACAAGATGTAAGGAATTAATAATTAAAGAAATTTATTCATGATTCAAAATTAAATTTTTGGGATGACCCGCATTTATATAAACAGTGTAAGAATTTGATCATTAGAAGGTGTGTGTCTTATGAAGAAATAAATAAATAATTGAATAATGTCATGATTCTAAATTTGGAGGATATTTTGGAACTAGTAGAACTACACAAAAAATTTTGCAAGCTGGATTATTGGCCTACTCTTTTTAGAGATGTTAATGAATATGTTAAAATATGTGATCTATGTCAACGAGAAAGAAATATTTTTAGAAGAAATGAAATGCCTCTGAATTATACATTGGAAGTTGAATTTTTTTATGTGTGAGGATTAGATTTCATGGGACCATTTTTGCCTTCCTTTGGAAATTTATTTATATTGTTTGGTGTTGATTTTATGTCCAAATGGATAAAAGTTATTGTTGCACCTAAATGTGATGCTCAGAGTGTTCCTAATTTTTAAATAAAAAATGTTTTACAAGATATGGAATGCCGAGAGTATATATTACGGATGGAAGATCCCATTTTAAGAATAAGAGTATCAAAAAATTGGTTAGAAAATATAATATTATGCATAGATTCCCTACTTCTTATCATACTTAAACTAACGGTCTAGCAGAAAATCAAATCATGAAATAAAGAGAATCTTAAAAAAGCTATAAATTCTTTTAAATTGGATTGATCTACTAGATTAGATACTGCACTATGGGCATACAGAACTGCCTATAAGACTCTTATTGGAATGTCCTCATATAGACTTATTTTGGTAAAACATGCCACTTACCAGTAGAATTCGAACAAAGAGCATTTTGGGCTATTAAAGAATTTAATTTTAATCTAAAGGATGTTGGTGAGAAAAGATTATTGCAACTCAATGAAATTTAGGAGATTAGAAATGAAGCATATGATAATGCAAAAATATATAAAGATAAAATGAAAATATGACATGATCGGAATATTATAAAAAAGAAGTTTGAACCTAGACAAGAGGTTCTATTATATAATACTAGATTGAGAATATTTCCCCAAAAACTGAAATCCAGATGGTCAGGACCATTCAATGTGATCAAAGTCTATCATTATGGAACTGTAGTTATTAAAGATCCTAAAACTAGAAAGATATTTAAAGTTAACGGACATCGATTGAAACATTATTATGAAAGGCACATGCCACAATTTAAAGAAATTTTAATGTTGAGTCATTTTGATTAAACATTGGTACACCAAGCTGACAACCTTAAACATAGCACTTTTTGGAAGGCAATATATATATATATATATATATATATATATATATATATATATATATATATATATATATATATATATATATATATATATATATATATATATATATATATTAGTATTTTGTTTAATAATTGTTCTTTGTATTAGGAAATAATAATATTTTAGAATCCTACACAATCTTATATATCATAAATCAAGACAAATTTTAGTATTGGATGAAAATTTGGAAATGAATTGAACCAAAAACGAAACAGACGCAACTTTGGCTTTGGCACCGACGGCGCCATCGGGGGAGCCGACAACACCCAATGCAGTTTCGGAGGTTCAGGAAGAGTTTGGTAGACTTTTGCAGGATTTCACTTCAAAATGACTGCATAGAGGTTTTTTTGAAGGCATGAAAACCATTTTTTATGAACAGAAACTTTCAAATTTCAAAATTCATGGCTTCTAATTCTAGAAATACTTCAAGATATGGGGTTTTCAATAGAAGAAAGTTCATTAGTTTTGACGCGCAAAGAATCTACGACAAAGCCATCACCAAGAAGAGACTTATCAAGGAGAGAGACTTTGTAAATCATGGATTGAGTAATCCAAGTTTGCAGATTGAGAAAATTATAGTACATAGACATTAGGAAGTTCTATGCTACACTACCGCTGCAGTAGTTGTTCCAATGGTACAAGAATTTTATGCTAACCTACATGGAATTAACCAAGGAGTTGTCTTCATTCAAGGTAAGGGCGTACCATTTACTCCATCTCAAATTAATGATATGTTTATGATAGAAAGCATGTTGATATGTCATTATATGAACTTTATACCAACGAAGGATATGATGTATGATGTTTACCAACTTCTGATGGATGAAAATGATAATTGGAGTGGTACATTAGTTTCTCCTCTTCACTGTTAAATCCTATATCTAAAAAATGGCATTTCTTCATCTCTGCGAAACTACTCCCTATAATGAAAATTAGTAGAGTTACAAAAAAAGTGCAATTTTAAATTATTGTATTCAAATGGGAAAGCCCATTGATGTGGGATCAATTATTTTTAAATATATTACGGGTACTAAAATGAATGGGTCTATTTGTGGATCAGGACATCTATCTACGATCTTCTGACTTTGCAGTCAATCTCAAGTGCCGAATGAAAGTTGGGATAAAGTGTTATTACACTGGGAGCCCATGGATCCTATTGATGGAAACTATATTGAGAATGGAAAATGATGCGTTGGATATTATCTTGGATCAAACATCACATGCTTTGACACCCTTAATGCCCTATACAGTTGGAAGTTCAATAGTTTTGGAGAAGAAAATGGAGAAAATAGAAAGAAAAATTTAGAGTGTAATGAATGTAATAAGAAATCTTAATTACCTTTTTGATAACTTAGATTGGAGGATGAAGGAACACTTTTATCATGCGAGAATAATTGAAGCATGTTTGGTGCAGATCTTCAAGAAGAATGAATGAATCGATGAAAATTTGACTGATCAATACCCATACCGACTCTTCTACAAGTTGTACGTCCATTACTAGTCTATGGGAGATATTAGAGGAGGAGATAATACTGAAGATGAAGAGGAGTAATTGAAGAAGTTGGACTTTCTAGTGTTTAAAATAAAATGTGATTTTAATGTAAGTGTGTTGAATTTGCTTTGCTTTAAAACTCTTATAACTTTAATTGTATGTATGGTTTAAATTTTAGCATTCTAGTGATGTAGCTTGATTTCGACGCTGAATTAGAGTGTGATTTGCTTAATGTATGTGTGAGTGTGATTAAAAATCTGTATTTGTAAAAATTTGGAATTTCATATATAAAAGTTGGTTTTATATTGTTTGTAAAACATTTGTTTGTGGACCGTTATTATTATTGTTTAAAAAACGAAAAAAGAAGACTAATAAGACTTTAAAGGAAATTTGAAACAACTGATGTGCAAAAATTAGGAAAATATTATATTTTTGGGCACTGGGGCTAAAGGCGCCCGAGATACGAAAAACCCCAAATCCCTTTAATTTTGTGAACTGCACTCTTAAAATATCATTTTTACCCTTTCGATCACCTTCAACCTTCGGTTTGCACCTCTAGGGCTTGCAAACGCTTGGATTTAAAGGGATTAGAAGACAAAAGGAGTTTGGATTTCATCTTCTCTCAGTAAGAGCTATACTTTGAACAAAAAAATTTTTATTTCTACCAAGGATTTCTCCTACATTGCCGAGATCTAAGATTTCAAATTTTTTAAGGAGATTTTGAGAAAATCCTTTAGTGAAGAACTCTTACTTAGTGGATTTAAGTTTAGAACGTTCCACATTGTGATTTTCAAAATTTTTGGAATTTATTTGGATTTTATTAATTTTTGTTAGATTATAATGGCACCAAGGATGAGCAAAGGAAAGAGGAAATTGGAATAGGATGACCAAAAATTTGTGAACTACAAAGCTAGCATTCATTTCAATAGCCTACTGAATACATAGAAAATAATTTCGGATCGAGCGTTCAAAAATCTAGGTGGAGAAGTTGAGAGATTAATTGTTGTTCGATAGTGGGAAAATTTATGTTACTTTACTGCCAAGGTCATTATTGGTATAGTCATGGAGTTTTATGCAAATTTTAAGGAGACTTCTGATGAACACGTCTATGTTCGTGGAAAAATGGTTGAATTCACCCCGAGGAAGATTAATGAACTCTATCAGTTACGAGAAGCAATTCATTGAGAGTACATTGCATTTTTTTGGTATGAATGAGGCTTTAGATGAAGTTATTTCATTTCTTACTGATGGAAGAGGCGCTTGGAAAGTGAAGAATAATGTTAAGGTAAACTTCCCTGCATCTATGCTAAATATGATATCCAAGGCCTGACATTACTTTATATCCGCCAGAATGATACATACAAATCACCATAGTGAAGTTACTAAGGACATAGCTATTTTAATCTTATGTATCCAACAGATGGGTAGTCTAGATGTTGGATCTATTATCTATAGGAATACTCATTCTATTACTATGGGTGAGACGACTAGTGGATTAGCACACCCTGCCCTGATTTTCACATTATTTGAGCAGGCAGAAGTTGATTTTAGAATGAATGAAGAAAGAATTGAGCCTCTTAAACCTATTGGGCCAGAAAACATTAAAACTTATGAATCTCATGTTAGATGGAGATTGGGAAGTGGGAGTAGGGATATTCCTTCTACTTCTAGTACCCCTACTCTCCAGGAGCTTATGGAACAGATGATGATCCAGCAAGGAGATATTTTAAGGATGGAGAGTAGGATTGAAAATTTAGAGGCAAGAAATGCACAAAATGATAATTTAACAAAGCAAAAGTTTGAATATGATATTGCATATGATGATGATATGGTAAGATAAATGGGGGGTGACCACTCAGTAGAGTTTCCTAGCCACCCTATTTTTACCCCTTATCACCAGCAAAGCTTTGATATAGAAGAAGAAGATGATGATGATGATGATGATGATGAGTGAAAATGTATGTTTAGTCTTACTTATGATCTTTCATTTAGATTATTGTTTATTGAATTTTTGTTGTTGTTGTTATGTTTAGTTAGTTAAATGTAAAACTTTGATTTGTATTTAAATGCAGTGTTGTGAACTATAATCTGTAGAGATGTTGTTAAATTGAAATTTATTTTTATACTATCATTTGTTTTTAGTACTTTGTTGTATTTTAATTTTTTGTTAACTCTTTCTCAGTAAATATTTTTATATATTATATGTTATTTAATGTTGCAAGTTTTATAGTATTTCATATTAGCACCTGCAATATTTTAGAGTTAAGTTTCAAAATCAAAACCTTCAACAGGTAAGTTTTTTCTTTATATATTAATTGTTTTCTTTCACTCTGTAATTTCAGTTTTTCATGCTTAATATTTTTGAAATTTTAAGTTTGGGTGAGGGGGGGGGGGAAGAAAATTTCATTTTTAAAAAAATAAACTAAATTTTATTTATCCTCAATAAATTATATTTTAATTTTTTTAATTTAACATGACCTATGGTGGTAGAGCCTAACCTTTGGATAACTATATTTGTGTTCTTAAATATATAGTAAGCTTAAGTAAAAATTTTCAATAAAAAAGGTTAACTTTAGAGATTAAGGTATTTTTTAGGAGAGAATAAGACTATGTTTTTCCATTGTAAGTAAAGGAATTTGTATTTTTAAAGTTTTAAGAATCATAGAGTTTCATCTAAGACAAAAAGAATGAAACTTTATGAAAAATCTTCAAAGCTAATACAAATTTATAAAGTAAAGGAATGTAATAAGTTTTTAAATTTAAGAAGAGAATAGTGAAGTTCAAAATCATTAAAGGCTATCTAGATATAGTAATCCTCACATTAAAAAAAAGAAAGGATTGAAAATGATCTTGAAAGAAAAGAAAAAGATGTGAGAAGAAACTTGAGGAGATGCCTAATAAAAAATTGACTTCACTTAAATCAACTTAAGGAAGAAGGCTTGGCTACATTTTCTAAACTTGTATTTAAGTATTAGCATATTTACTAATAAATGTTTTATGAAGTTCTTTATCTTCTAGATATTCTATAGGTGTTATTTTCACGCCTAATTCATGTTGGGTTCTATAGGCGCTATATTAAAGACTTTTAAAAAATTCCTAAGCCATTATGTCATCTTTAAGAAAAGAAATGAATTTTGATTTTAATGAGAAATGTCTAAATGTATTCAATTTATTAAAGAAAAAATTAATCACTGCACCTATTATTGTATCACCTGACTGGAAAAAACCATTTGAATTAATGTGTGATGCAAGTAATTATGTTATTGGGGCTATATTAAGACAAAAATATGATAATATTTTTAAAGTTATATACTATGTTATTAAAACCCTTAATGCATCTCAATTAAATTATTCTACTACTAAAAAATAGTTATTGACAATAGAGTATGCTTTTGATAAATTTAGACCTTATCTTATTGAGGTAAAATGTATTGTGCACCTTGATCATTCTATTATTAAATATTTAATTTTGAAGAAGAATGTTAAACCATGATTAATTAGATGGGTCCTTTTAATAGAAGAATTGGATTTTCAAGTTGTGGATAGGAAGGGTTTGGAAAATCAAATTGATGATCATTTGTAGAGACTTGAAAAGGAAAATTATGGTGATAATAATATTAAAATAAATGATGATTTCCTTGATGAGCAACTTTATGCAATTACTTAACGACAAATTTTGTGGTAGGCTGATATAGTTAACTATTTAGTTAGTAACATTTTACCCTATGAGTTAGATAGCTGTCAAATGAAGAAGTTCATTCACGATGCAAGATTTTACTTTTGGGACGACACTTATTTATATAAACAATTTAGGGACCTAGTAACTTGAAGATGTGTACGAATGGAAGAAATTTGAGAAATTATTGAAAAATGTCACGAATTAGATTTTGTGGGACATTTTGGAGTTGATTAAACTACAATTAAATTTTAGAATCTGGATTTTATTGGCCCATTTTTTTAGGGATGTTAATTCATATATAAAAACATGTGATTAATATCAAAGAGTAGGCAATATTTCTAGAGGAAATGAAATGCCCCTATATTTTTTTCTTTGGAAGTTAAAATTTTTTATGCTTGGGGTTTAGATTTTATAGGACTATTTATACCACCTTTCAGAAAAATTTACATTTTGTTAGCTGTGGATTATAATTCTAAATGGATTGAAGTTTTTTTTTACCTCACTGTTATGTTGAGAGTGTTGTAAAATTTTTAAATAAAAATATTTTTACTAGATTTAGAATGCCAGGAGTAATTATTACAAATATGGGAAGTCATTTTAAGAATAGATTAATTGAAAAATTAACTAAAAACCTTAAATTTAAACATCAAATTTCCACAGCTTATCACCCTAAGACTAGTGGTTTAACAAAAGCATCCAATCATGAAATCAATGGAATATTAGGAAAGGTTGTAAATCCTAATAGGACAGATTGATGTGCTAGACTTGATAGTGCATTATGGGCCTATAAGTGCATATAAAACTCATGTAGGAATATCAGCATATAAGCTCATATTTCGAAAAGCATGTCATTTATCGGTTGAAATAGAGCATAAGGCTTATTGGGCTTAAAAAGAATTCAATTATAATTTGAAAGAAACTGGAGAGAAATGATTATTGCATTTAAATGAGCATGTGAAATAAGAAATGAATCTTATAAAACTCTAAAATCTATAAGGAGAAAATGAAAATATCGCATTATCAGAGGATTTTGAAAAAAACATTTTAAGCTTGGATAAGAAGTTAATTATATAATACTTGATTGAAATTATTTCTAGGAAAACTTAAGTCCAGGTGGTCATGGTCATTTATTATGATTAGAGTTTATCCATATGGTGTTGTTGATATTTAAGATCCAAAAACTAGAAAAATGATTAAGGTAAATGAACATAGTTTTAAATATTATATAAGTGAAAATAGGAGATCATGATGTTGGGTCAACTGGATTAAAACATTGGATATATTGGGCTGACGATGTTAAACCAAGCACTTTGTGAGAGGCTAATTATCAGTGTGGATTGATTTGATTAGTGATTGTTATTATGTTGAGTTTATGAAGTTAAATTGAGTCTTACATGATTGAGGTGCCATAAAACACTACTTTATTGATTAAAATAATCTTGGTACGAGAAAATTTCACTTGAGATAATTTTGGGGATTAGCGCTATAGCACTAGATCTGGCGCCTAAGAGTCACCATTTGATTAACCCTCTAAAATCGCCAAAGTCTCAGTTTTTGCCCACTCCTCTATTAAAATTGTCTTGAATTAAAATTAAGTCATCTTCTTCACATTTCTAAGCAGTATAGAGAAGAAAAACGAGTGGAGGATTCATCCCGAATTTGAAATCGTTGTCTCAAGATCCATGGAGAGTAATATCCATAGTGAGTTTTAAGATAACAAGATGATGCATAAGGATGCCAAAACATACTTCAATGGGTTTCTTGCACTGAGCTTGGAAGGAATAATGGAAAAACTTGTGAAGATTGAGAGACAATTGGAGAGTCTAAATTCCATGTTAAGCGAGATTGACTTTCAATATGAACATCTGGAATGACAATTCTGACAACAATTCAATTACATGACATGCTTCCAAGAATATCATGTAAGAATGTATCAAAATAACCAATCGATAAGCGAGAAATTGGTTAAATATTTTCCTCGCACTTTTTTTTACCGCTTATTTGATCATCAAATTTCAAGATGTGAAAAGGTAGAAGAGAAAATCGTTCATAATTTTTAATAGTCTATTGGTTGTGTGAATTATCAGATGGTTTAATGTGTTTATTTGTTGTGTGCCAACTTTGAACTTAATGTGACTTTAGTATTGTTAATTTGTGTATTATGTGTATATTTGTTATTCCTTGTTGAATAGTTGTTATGTTTGTTGTGTTAAATTTATGCCTATTATAACAAAAAGTGCTAAGTTTATGTTATTAGTATTTGCATTAGTGTGCTTCAATGATTGGATTGGCTTATTTCTAAAAGTTTAGTAGTTACGCGCATAAGCATTTGAATGATGACAAAGCCAATTAACTTTTGAAATGAGTGTTGAACCTAATATATTAAAGTTCAAAAGTCTTAGGTTTGCAGTGCTCTTTTGAAAATGATAAAAATTTTCAAAATTTGTATGGCTGAGGACTAGCGTCGTGGTGCCATAACAGGGCGCTATAGTGCCACTTACCCTAGAAGCATGGCACTATCAGGCTTGAGTTTGCGCTATGGCGCCGAATTGACCAAATGATGGTTTTATGCCCTAAAACTATCGATTCACAACATTTTTTTTGGTTCATCTTCTTCATCCTATTTTTCGCAAATAGCTCCCCTACAAGCTTGGATTTATGGGAGTTTGGCTTGGAATTAGAACTTCAAACTTTGGATTTCTTCTTCTTTCGGTAAGATTTACATTTTGGCATAGAAAATTTTTTCATTTCTCCATGGAATTATTCCAAATTGTGGTTAGGACAAAAATTTGAAAATTTGAAATAAATAACGAGAAATCCATGATGGAGGGCGTATTTTGCTTGGAATGTGATTGCAGGGGCCTTATGAAACTATATTTGGAATTTATTTAAATTTTATTAGATTATTCATGGCACCTAAAATGAAAAAGAGAAAGTGGAAAAGCAATTTTTTTATGCTAAAAGATTTGAAAGTTTAAAAGCTTAAGATAGATATGAAGATCTACAATCAAAGAAGTTGATTACAGAGACTAGTTTATTTTGTCTAGGAGGATCAATCAAGAATTTGATTATGACACGACAATGGGAAATTTTCTGCTATTTTACTATTGCTGCAGTCATTTCAGTTGTTCGGAAATTTTATGCGAACCTCTCTAATGAGTTTGATGATTTGGTGCTTGTTAGGGGACAATGAGTTGATTTTAATCCTATTGGAATCAATGATATTTATGAACTACCTAGTGTTCTTAATTTCTTTTATTTAGAGTTTGTTCCAACTGATAGTGATCTAGATGAGATTATTGAGTTTTTGACTGGCGGGTGTGGAGTTTGGAAGATCAAGAATGGACATCGGGTAAACTTTTCTTTTTCAAAGCTTAATGTTCATTATTGAGCCTGACATTAATTTATATCTGCTAGAATTCTTCATACTAATCATTTTAGTGAGGTAACCTGGGAGAGAGTGACTTTGAACTATTGTATTCAAATGAGGAAACCTATAGATATTGGCTCTCTTATTTTCAAGAATATTATCAATTCCTCTAAAGGAGGGACAACTGAAGGTTTAGGTTGCACTTCTCTCATTTACACTATGTGTATAAAATGTGGAGTTAGATACAAGCCATGGGAGGAGATATTTCCATCACTAAAGCCTATTGGAAAGGCTAATTTGGAAATTTATGGTAAGCATGTTGGTTCAGGATCCAGGGGTGGAGGTTCAGATATTCCTTCTACCTCTACTTTTAGACCTTTTATTTCTCATGTTACAACGTCATCTCCTGATATTCTGGATGAGCTTTTTGATAATTTTCAGACACTTCAGCTTGATATTGATTTTATTCAAGGTAATTTGCTTGAAATGAATAAAAAGTTAGATCACTATGGATCTTGCTTGAAGCTCAAACATGATTATTACACTAGTTTTAACACTTCTTTGGTGAGTTACTTGAGAGGAGATCGTAGTAGAATTTCCATCTAGTCCTACATTTCAAAAATTTGAACATAGTGACCACATGGAGAATGATGCTATGATGATGATGATGAGGGGATTGAGTAGATGATTCATTATATATCTGGCTACACTTGGTTTTCCTTACTACTGATGACTTTTGTTATGGATGTTGTATTTATGGATTCTAAATTTTTATTACACTACTTTTTACTTTTTATTTTATCCTCCAGTTCTTCTATAAGCTGCTTGGGTGAGAATGTAAGTTTTCAATTTGTACTTTTCATGTTAAAGTTGCCTAAACCCTAAACCCTAAACCCTGAAGTTCAAAATCATTAAAGGTTATCCAAATGTAGTAATCCTCACATAAAAAAAGGAAAAGACAAGATTAAAATGTTCATGAAAGAAAAGAAAAGGAAGAAGAAAAAGATAAGGAAAGAAGAAGTGCAAAATGTATAATATGTGAATAGAAGCTTGAGAAGCTGTCTAATCAAGAATTAGCTTCACTTGAATTATCTTAAAGGAAAGGGCTTATATACATTTCTAAGTTTATTTATAAGTGTAAAAGTATCAGCATCATTACTAGTAAAGTTCTCATATAATTCTCTTCTTTTAATTCTTCTACGAATCAGTTGTATGACAAACTACGGTTATTTTTTGAAATGATTAGAAAATCAGAATTCCTAAAACTTGATTACTAGATATTCTTACATTTTAGTTCTAATCTGAATTACTGAAAATTTTTCCTAAGGTTTCACTACTACATTTATACAACAAAAACTATAGAAATATTTAAATCAAACCCACTACCATAAGTTAAAATATTTTACATAGTAAAAGAAGTTACTTGAAGACAAGTAACTTTTAAACTTGAGAGAATTGATACGCCTTAAAATTGCATATTTTATATTAACATTTAATACCTATTTTTAATGATATAGCACTTTAAAAGAAGGTATTTTGCATGTTTTTTATTTCATGTTCAATAAATGGAGCTTTAGAGAAAATGAAGTGAAATAAGTTCAAAATGGAGCAAAAGTGGCATCACATAATTTGGCACTGTAGCGCCAGCTTTTAGCGCCACAGTGCCTGTTCTCATACGTAATATATGTCATATCACAACAAGTTGGTTTCATAGCGCCATGTCGGCACTATTTTTGTTTGGTTTTGTGGGGAGTTACCCGTAAGAAGTTGTCAATCGCCAGAATCGAAATCTCATTGCCCGCTTCGGAAGGACATTAAAGTATGAAATTAAACTGACCCCATATTTTTTTATAGTTTAAAATGAAAGAGCATTGTACCTCAAATTATGTATTTATCCCAAAGGATAAACACAATACTTGAGGCTGAAGCTCGATCAAATAAACTAAGGAAAGATTGAGGTCTGTTTGGACTGCGAAACCTTTATATTTGCCAACAAGTTCCCCTATTTAATATAAAAAATTAAATAAGGTTTATATTAAGATGTGTTCGGACATGCTTCCTATAAGGGCAAGCCCCTATAGTTAATTATATCTTAAATGACTAAAGTCACCTAAGAAAACTCTCGATAAAAATCAAGAAATAATATCTTCAAGGAGTTTCAAATGGTAGGACTCTTCAATGAAATCAGACATAGAGGTGTGAAAGGGGATTGGTTCAAATTTGGAACATTTTGTTGTAGAATCCAAAGGAGGATGAACTAGAGAATATCATGGATCCAGAGGAAGACCTCGGTGACTTCCCAAGCTATCCTAATTTTGGCTTCAATTTTGAGGAGAAATATTTAAGTGTTTCATCCTGCCAATTTTATTAGTTAGGGCTTATATTTGTGTAAAGCAATCACACAAATGGTCTGGAAGATGTGAGCGTTTAGGTCATGACGGACGACAACCTTGGAATCTTAAGACGAATTAGGGCTTATATTGTATAACAAGGTTATACAAAGGCCTAAAGATAAGATGAGGATTTACGTTGCATAAGCAAGCAACCTCGAATTCCTATGACTTTGTTGTTTAAGTCTACGGAAGGAAGATAGGTTTAGCTGAGGAAGATAGATTTTGTTGTTGAAGATGGTCATGCCGCCCACCATGCTAGGTCCAAGCTCCTCGCCGCGATGAGTTTGTGTTTTCTAGTGTGTCAAGTTATAATATCAAATCAGGTGGCTCTATGATTGAAGTTCTTTAAATTTTATGAGGGCATATTAAAGTTGATTAGAGCGAAACTGGTTAGGATCTTACGGTTCCCTCGTTCTGATACCACTATTTTCTATTGGATTCACTTAGTCCAAATGAACTTACTAAACCCAACTTAATGAGTTCCATAATTTCATTTAAACCACGGGAAGCCTCGTTAGCAACCGTAGGTTACCTCCTTCGAGGCATTCCCGATCATCCGATAGAGACGTCTTAATTTAGTTGCGATTGTAGTTTTTTTTATGTTTGTGATTAAATTTTGAGTTGTTTTATATTTTGAATGTTGTGGGGGTGAATTTTGTCTTGGTTGATTTTAGTTTTGGTTTCAGTTTTAGTTAAGATGCAAGTTTATGTTGTTTTTATACATGTAGGTAAATGAAAGTATAAAAAAAAGAAACAACGTAAGCATAAAGCATGCAAGGAAAAGGCACAAGAGAGATGGTACTATAAACTGTAAAAGCGTACCTGGTGAGTCTCTCGTTCCGCCACTTGAAACTTAAAAATGCATGTGAGGGGATTTATGAAGAGCAGGAAAAGTAAAGTTCTGGTGGTTTTCCTAACTCTATGTTGTATTTTGGTGAGTCCTTAAAAGTTTAATTAAGGATTATTTCATTGAGCAAAGTATATTAAGTTTAATAGACCTCTGAGGTATCCAACAAGTTAGGAGGAGGAAGCAGGTCCATGCCTCCCTCTCACCAACTGGTAAAAAGCCTCGAGTCCATTTAAACATATTATGTTGATTAATGGTTCATCCTGTGAATACTTCTAATGCTCAGTGAACATTGATGTCTTAATTATCCCTAAGAAAGTGGTAATTATCATTTATCATTTAATTTGAAAATTATGCAAGTGAATTTCCTTAAAGAGCAAGTTGGTGTAAACTGAAAACTTAGCCAAGAAAATTTTTAATTAGGCTTAGTGGTGTTTCAAGGATGTTGATTATGTTATGTTTATTTCTCTAATCTTCATTTAGTCAATTTTGATTTGGCCTAAGTCACTACTAAGCCCTTATAACCTAGGTGGTGTCTTAATTAGTTTTAAAAAGATCAAGCTTTAGGTGATCATGATTTGGATTTTATTTGAAAATCAAAATAGGGTTATTAAATTGATTAATTATTGACTTCAAAAGTCATACCCCTAAGTCCAAGATCATTTAATTTTATTAAACCTCAAAATTTTTAATAATTTAGAAATTTATTAACTTAATCAAGAAAGTGATATTGGTTTCTACCAATTGACCCATTGTGTTCCAACCATCAAATAAATTGATTAAGATCAGAGGTTGCCCATTTCCCTCCTTGACTTAAGCCTAAATATTAATTAAGGCTAAATTTACAAAACTACACATTTGCCCCTAAGGCTGTAACACTTAATAATTTGTCAAATTCAATTCAAATGAATTTGAAATTTTTATCCTACCTCATTCATGGGTCAATTAAGACATCAGAGGAGATAATGTGATTTTTCAAAATTTAATTTATTTTATATAATTATTTTCATGCAAAAATTGGATTTTCCAATAAAAATTCCAAACTTCACCAAGCTAAATCCTAATCCCTTGAAATTTTTACTACGGGTGGACCTAAACTAGAGAAGTCTTTGGACCAAATTTCATGATTTTTTAAATTCTTTG
The DNA here is from genome assembly GCA_003013225.1 of Phalaenopsis aphrodite. Taxonomy (NCBI): domain Eukaryota; kingdom Viridiplantae; phylum Streptophyta; class Magnoliopsida; order Asparagales; family Orchidaceae; genus Phalaenopsis; species Phalaenopsis aphrodite. The sequence continues at coordinate 317,475 of NEWO01000565.1, forward strand.
TGATTTATCAAAATTGTTTTAAATTTTAAGTTATTTAATAAAAATAAAATATTTTAAATGATAAAAATTAAGTTTTATGCCTTTGAAAAATCTCTCGGAGGTTGGAGAACCTAGAAGAGTAAATTTTATATTTCTTTTATTTTTTTTTATTTTTCTTTGATTTATTGGAATTATTTTAGTGAAAACTCATTTTTAGCCTTTAAAAATTATTTTTAAGCTTTAAAATTCAATATATTTATTTAGAAAATCAATAAAAATATTCTAATTGTTCCTAAGTGATTAGAAAGCAATTTAAAACATTTCCATGAATTATGTTATTTTTGTGTTTTTTATGAATTTTTTAATTAATTTAAATATTTAAAATAGGCTAAAAATTAAGTTTTTATTCTAAATATTATTTTATTTTTATAAAATATCCCTAATCACAGAGAACTCAAAAAACTTAGTTTCAAATTTTTGGAGTTATATATTGATTTTTAAAAAATCATTTAAGTGTCAAAAGTAGTATTTATCTTTAAAAATCAACTTAAGTTATAAAATGAACTCAAAATATTTTAACATTTTTGTAATAAGTTCTATGGATCATAGACCACAGTGGAGATCAAAAATCAAGTCATTTAATGTTTATATTTTCCAAAATTAATTATTTTAGTGTTTGTAAAATTTAAGTGCATTTTAAATGACTTGACCCATGAAATTATTTCCAAAAGCTTCTCTAGTCATGGTAGACCTTCCAAAATT
>NEWO01000565.1:332515-349243 GCA_003013225.1 Phalaenopsis aphrodite
TTTGCTCCAAAAGAGATGTCATAAATCAGACATAGGCTAACGCCTCAAAAGGTAGATTATGTAATCCATGTCAAAATACATTGAGAATCATCTCATGCTATGAGTACATCGTAGACTGAATATATCAAATGCATGTCATGCTGTTAAAGAAAGAAAGTGAACCTTCTGTGTCAGGTATGTTGAGCTCCTGATCAAGCAGACCTTCTAAGTCATGCTCCAGGATAAGAGTTCCCTTCGCATGTACTTAGAGGTACAACCTTCTCACAGCTCGTACGGAAACAACTCCTCCAATTCTAGGTCATGCTGGAATCCATACGGTATTTTACTGTCATCCATCCTGCAAAAAGTCACAGACACCCTACGGTGTCGTACTCCTGGAATGCAATGTTTGGCAACATCTGCACCGTTGCCCTTGAGAGCAAGTAATGAACCGACTGGAAGAGGAATCTCCACAGAACCTTTGAATTCACCAGGGCCGATGATATCAATTTCTTTCCCAAATAGAATATTGCTTTTACTCAAAAAGGAGACCGTACAGAAAGGTCTCACAAAATCATGATTATCAATGTGTGGGGGAATGCAGTCACCCTCTTCATAAATGTTAATGATTTAACTATTGGGGATGCAAGTAGCAAGCATAATATTCCACTTTACCATTCTCTTGATCATCTATTTTATTATCGGTGGTAACGGATCCACTTGGTCATATCTGAGGATCCCAAGAGGATTCCCCTGTCTGTCGTTCGTGAAGTTGTAGCAACAGCCGCATTGGATGGTGATTCTTCCCTTTCCTCTCATCCATTTCTTTGGCTCAAAATATGTCATTTCCATGAGAAGGCCTGCTCGACCTCTATCTCTTAAATCGAAGATGTAGTTCAGAATGCTTCTTTCATCAGTTTTGGAGGGTATATAGCTCCAGGCCTTCCAACATGTTGATGAACTTCCCCTGAATTTCTTCATAGAGCTCAAATTCTCTCTTATTTACTCTGCTTATCTTGTAATATTCTACAATACTTGTGGTTGGCAACTGTTGCGGGCATTCCTTCCTTCGAGCATTGGCGGGAACCCAAACTGGTGCTGGTCGATCTGAAATATGAGACTCGTATTCTAATGGAATGTACGATCCCGGGCTCCACGGTGCATGTTGATCCGTCCCCGGTGGGACATATGGTTCATTTGTCACGAAGTTTAAAGTCTGAGACTCGTTGGTGCTTGAAGTGTAGTCTTCTAATGTACTGAAACGTTGTAGATGCAGAACGTTGTAATCCGGGCATTCTACAAATGCGCTCGTGACTGATGTCCCGTCTAGTACCTCAACATTGCATGTTGGGCAACCCCTGTGTAAGATATCTGGAACTGGTAGCACATCTGATTCTGTCACAAATCCTGACTCTTCATCTGTAGTGGGCAGGCTGGCAGAAGTTTCTCTCAGATTTGGGTCGTAAATACGTCCCTTGGGAATGGGGGTAAGAAAATTATTCACGTCTCTCTAGCTCTCTACTTCTTTTGGCTGGCATTTTTGTGTTGTGTCTTACGGAGAGGAGTATTCGGTAATCATTCATTATGGGCAGCTATCAGGTCGCTTGCTGCAGTGGCTACCATGGAGGGCAGACGGCTAGGCCCCCCCCATCGGATCTTGTTCCGCTATCATGTATTTACCTTTGCACGACACATTGCCCTGAGTGGTTACCCTCAACAGTGAAGGCAGTCCCTTCTTTTCTTTACTGCTGACTACGTCCATTAGAGGACCATTGTAGTCCATATCAACTTGGTTGAAATCCACATTGAAATCTATGACACCTCCTTGTAGCGCCATCTTCTCATTCAATACGAGGTTCCAGCCGTCCTGGAAGGCAAACATCAGCCTCTGTCTTGAAATTTTTCTACAGACGACAGGAAAAACATCAGTGGGTCAAAGCTTGGCATGCACAAGAACAAAACAAATTATTTATTAAAATAAATTTTAGTTTGTTTTGGTGAAGAGGATTATTCATTTTATATGTGAGTTTCGTTTAATTTAGTGGGGTATTTAAATTCAAAAGTAGAAAAGAGAACGTGTGAAGCTCAAAAATTTTCTCAAAATTTTCATTATAACGAGGTTAATTACAAAATTTTGACCTGGTCATAGATATTTGGCCACATAGATAACCCTAAAATAATCAAAGTTTCAAAGTTCCAAAGAAAGCAGAGGCAAGCGTCATTGATCAACATCAGGTTGCAAAATAGGCTTTCAGGTATCGTCCATTTATCAGTAACATGGGTCTTTTGCCCTGGAAGTCCACTAACTGGTGGGCTCCTCCAGTATAGACCTTCTCAACGATAAATGGTCCCTCCCAAGTTGGCTCAAATTTTTCACCTATTTTGCGGCGTGCAAGAATAGGTCTTTTGAGCACAAGTACGAGGTCACCAACTTTGAATGTCCTTGGGTGGACCAATTTGTCATGGGCTTGTACCATCTTTGCCTGGTAGAGCTCCAAATGTTGTTGGGCTTCTAGTCATTTTCCCTCGAGACTCTCCAGTTCTTCAAGTCTGAATTTTGCACTTTTTTCCATTATGAGTTTGTTGGCAAAGGCGATTCTGAGAGAAGGTGTCTGTATTTCTAGCGGTAGCATGGCCTCGGCCCCATACACGAGCACATAAGGTGTACACCGAGTGGGAGTCCTGAAAGTCGTCTGGTAGGCCCACAAGGCTTCTAACAGCTTGTTGTGTCAATCCTTTTTTTTCATCCAATGTTTTCTTCAAAATCTGTACCAGTGTCTTGTTGAAAGCTTCAGCCAAACCATTTGCTTTGGGATAGTAAATCAAAGAGTATCTCCAATCTATCCCGTGTCTTCTGACAAAATTGCTGATCTTTGTACTTTTGAAAGTTGTCCCATTGTCAGAGATTATTCTTTGAGGTACTCCAAAACAGTAGACAATTTGGCTTTTGAAAAATTTAAGGAGGTGTTATGCCATAACCTCACGTAATGGTACTGCCTCTGCCCAATTTGAGAAGTAATATATAATGGCAAGTATAAACATGTGTCCTCTAGAAGATGGAGGGTATATCAGACATATTATGTATGTGCCCCAACACTCGAATGGCCACGAGGCAACAATTGGGTGTAGCACATTTGGAGGCTGGTGTAAAACCACCCCATGCACTTGGCATTGGTGACATCTTCTGGCTGTATCCATGCAATCGGACATCATTGCTGGTCAATAATACCCTTGTCTTTTGATCTTCATTTTCATTTTTGGCCCTAACTGGTGAGCACCACACAATACAGCATTTACTTCTTTGACAATATTCTATGCTTCGGCTTTACTCAAACACCGTAGCCACATCTGATTGAATGATCTTCTGTAGAGAACATTTCCTACCAGGGCATTGTGATGTGGTGCACCTCAGACTTGTTTTCTGACAGCTTTCCAGCATTCAAATATTGTATTAATGGCTTGCGCCAATCTTCGTTGATGTCTGCAACTATATTTATTATTTCTGCTTTTCCAAGCTTATGCAGAGTTTTAAAGTCATTTCAAGACAAGACTCGTCTTTCTTGCACCGTGACTTCGATGGAATCCTCCGAGGGACATGCCATTTCCTTAGTGAGTTTTGCTAGAGTGCTGGCATGAGCATTATCTCCCCAAGGAATCCGGTAGAAAGTCACCTCAGGAATCTGCTCTAGGAGCTTCATTGTGTACTGATGGTACTCTGCTAATCTTGGTTTCAGAATTCTGTATTGTCCAGCGACCTGTTGGATGACAAGTTGAGAGTCATCATAAATGGCAATGTTTGTCATATCCATTGAGATTACCAATTCCAATCTAGTGATTAAAGCTTCATATTCTGCTTCATTTTTTGTACACGGCTCTGTCAGGTGGTATGAGAACCTCAACTTACCCTTATCTGGCGTAATAAAGATCAAACTAATCCCTGCTTTGCCTGGTATAACTGTGCCTAATCCTTTATCTTTCTTGGCTGACGAAGCGCCATCGAAGTACATTTCTCAGCGCTACGCACTAGAAAACTACATTTGTAGTATTCGCTCGTCTGGTAACTCGTCGTTGAGAGACGAGAAAATATGCTAGTATTTGTCCCTTGATAGCACGGAGGGGCAAAAAATTTATATCAAATTGCAATAAGATCATTGACCACCTCGCTAAACATTCGGAGAGTGTTGGTCGGGTCAGCAGATATTGTAATGGATTGACTTTCAAGATTCGAGTAATCTTATGAGAAAGCATGTAATGTCTAAGCTTTTGGGCGCCAAATATTAACGCCAGACAATGCTTCTCAATAGGTGGATACCTTACCTCCGTCGGTATTAGACGACGACTCAAGTAGTAGAGTGCATTCTCTTTGCCCTCATTATTGATTTGGGCAAAGAGGGCTCCGAGAGAGTCATCCAAAGCCGTGATATAAAGTATCAACGGTTTCCCTGGGATAGGGGCTACCAAAACAGAATGTTTCATTAAATATTATTTAACGTCCTCAAAGGACCGTTGGCATTTCTCTTCCCAAATAAATTTGGCGTCCTTTTTAATTAATGCCGAGAAAGGCTGACACCTACCTGAGAGATTAGAAATAAAGCGTCTTTGATATGCGAACTTCCCCTGGAAGGAACGTAGCTGTTTCAAGGTTTTAGGAGGAGGCATTTCCAAGATAGCTTTAATCTTATCCGGTCGATCTCGATTCCCCAATGACTGACAATGAATCCTAGAAATTTCCCGGAAGTAACGCCAAAGGCGCACTTTAAGGGATTCATTTTAATTTCATATCGTTGTAACCATTCGAACGCAATTCTTAAATCGTACAAATAGTCAGTTTTTCATTTAATTTTGTTAACCAGATCATCCACGTAGCATTCTACTTGGTTGTGAATGAGGTAGTAAAAAATCTTCGTCATTGCACTCTGATATGTTGCTCCGGCGTTCTTTAGGCCGAACAGCATCACTGTGTAGCAGAAAATTCCAATCGATGTTCTAAAAGCTGTAAGTGTTGCATCCTCAAGAGCCAGCTTGATTTGGTTGTACCTTGATGATCCATCCATGAAGGAGAAACTCTCGTGAGTCGAGGCGATATCCACCATCATTTCTGGTATTGGCAGTGGGAATTCGTCTTTTGGACATGCCTTGTTCAAATCTCTAAAGTTGACACAAATGCGGATCTGTCCATTTTTCTTCTTAATAGGTACAATGTTAGCTAACCATGTGGGGTATTGCTCCTCTTTAACAAAGTTGGCATCTATCAACTTCTTTACTTCAGCGATGACTTGTTAAACTGTTTCAAAGCGCATTCTCCTTGGAGCTTGTTTTACTGTGGTTTTATTCTTTTCCACCCCAAGTTTATGAACTGCAACCTCTACTGATAGTCCTGACATTTCATCGTAGCTCCATGTGAAGCAATCTTTGAATTCTGTTAATAGTTTGACCATTTCTGTGAAGCAATCTTTGAATTCTGTTAATAGTTTGACCATTTCTGCAGATTCTTTCTCATTAAGTAGAGAACTTATAAATGTAGGCAGGGGTTGTTCTTTAGTCCCGAGGTTAATTTCTTTCAATTCATCAATGGTAGATTTAATTTCCTCAAATTCTGGCGGAGCATCTTCTATTGGTTGATCAGTAGAGTCAACCTCCACATCAAGGCAATCCTCTTCTGACTCACTAGTAACAAACATGCAAAATTCAGATTCATCGACTGATCTGACTGTACCAAATCTGAGACCTTCTTTTGAATTGGGATTTCGACTTTTAGCATTCCATAGTTTTTCAAAAAGTTGAAATTTATCTTTTGGCATTTGTTTTGGTGAGTGTCCCTGTTGAATTAACTTTTGAACACAAGGCGAGAAGTAACCAAAAGGTAATTCCATTAATTCATTAGAATCAACATCCAAATTTACATGTTTTTAAGCTCAGTAAAGGTAGAAGCGCGGTAAAATTTAATCGGCTTTGAACCAACACTACGGACTTCCTTGACCTCTAAACTCTCGGCCTTTTGTGGGATAATCAGAGTAAGTGTCATAGTATTCACATAGTGGTTTATTCGATCATACATTGTTTCATATTCATTCTTCTCTATATCCTCTAGGAATATCTCGTACTGAGGTCTTTTCCATCTTGTCATCATTATCTCATCTTCAGAACTGTCTTCATCACCATTATTAATGGTCTACCTAGTCCGTTCAACAATTAAATTGATCTTTCCCCGTCCATGTCCCCAGCCTCGACCTCGGGTATGTGAACTAGAAGAACTTCCACCAACTTGTTGTAAGGGAGTGGTAGAAGGTTGTTGAAGCAGATTTGTTTTGTCTCCTCTTTGTGATTCTTTTGAATCTTCATTTTTATTTGTTAAAATCTTGCGCGAGAAGACAGTCTTGTTTGGAGGCGCGTAGTAGGCAGCATCTTCATGGATACCAACTTCATGCACTGAAAATGGTTGTAGATCTCCCTTGATGCAATTTTCTTGACCATCTTTATGATATTTCATGCACTGGTGTAGAGATGATGGAACCATATTGTGCTCATGAATCAATGGTCAACCCAGTACAGCGTTAAAAGAGGTCTCGGCGTCGATGATATGAAATTTAGTGGTTGTCACGAGTTCTCCAACCTTCATAAGTAATGTAATTGATCCAAGGGCTCTTTCTCCCTTTTGGTTGAATCCTCTTAACATAATTTTATCGCTCGTAAGCTCTTGAGCTTCAATATCCAAATAAGCCAATGTTTGTAGGCTCATCAAGTTAAGAAATACCCCAGGATCCACTAAGACTCTAGATAACACAAATCTGTCGATGTTGACGGAGATGTAGAGCGGACAGTTGTGGTCAGCGGTACTGAGCAGCAAGTCTTCATCCGTGAAGGTTACCCCTGATTGTTCTCTCAACGAGCAAACTTCATCTAAGGATGTGCTAGCCAACTAAGCTAAGCAAATTTTTGGATCAAGCAAAGCTGTAACTAGAGACTCTCTCATCTCCTTTGACAGGATCAGAGCGTCGTAGATACTTAGTCGGGCAGGCAACTTCCTAAGATGAGATAGCATGTTGTATTCTACTTTGTATGATCCTCCAACTTTATCTTGATCATGTGGTTCTTCCACTGATGGAGGTGGGGGTATTTCTTCTCAAGTCATTATCTGTCTGTTAGAGTTGTTCTTGGTGGTAACACTTTTCCGCTTCTTAAGTTAACTTCTATAACTTCTTCTTCTTGAGATATCATTGTTGAGTCTTCTGGTGTCTTTTCCTCTCTGTCAAAAAGATCTAAGTTGATGGCAAGTGGATTACCATGATGTTCAAGAACTGGCTCCTCGTTATTGGTGCTATCGTAAGCGGTATTATTGATTTCTTCTTTAGACTTGACAACAAGTTCATCAGACTCAAGTACGATTTGAGGATCATTTTAGGGATCGAGATCACAACTAGATTGGTCATAATCAGTTACATTATCACCAGAAATAGTCAAAACGTAGCCAAACTCACAACCATTATATACATAAGACCCCGGAGGGACAAAAAGATAATCATACAAAGTCAAGGGTTTGAGGATTTTCTTTCCCAAATCTGAGACAACTAATCTAGTAGAGGCAGCCTCTATCCTACCCCCCTGTGCTATCAATCTTGGTAGTGATGCTTTTCTTCTTCTTGTTCTTTATCCTGAACGATGACTGATCTCCTTATGAAACCCTTATCTCGGGCTCGGTATGTTGCAGACTCTGAATAGAGGCTTGTTTGGATGCAGACTGGATCTTGTTCAGTATTTTCTTGGATGATCTACTCCATACCTCAGTCCATCCTTCTTCAGTGTTCGTTGAAGCTTGTTTCGATGAATCTTGTATTTGATTAAGGACCCTCTTGAGTTCATCCCAAGTTGTACTCCATCCATCTATTCCGCATACGGATCAATTGGGGAGATTGGCTCGGCCAAAATCATGTTTATGGAACCTTTTTCAGGTTCTTTTAAATATTCTTTCGGGATTATAATATTCTCTTCCTTGAGGTTCTTCTTGAGCCAGTCCTTAAAGACAGAACACTTGTCTATAGTGTGCCCAAGCAACCGGTGGTATGGGCAATAATTTGGTTCATTCTTCTTATCGACCTCTTCGGGTTTCTTTGGATCAGGTAGTTTGAATTCTGGTTCTTCATCAGGCTTTTGAATATTTTAGGTATGGCTTCATCCTTGAAAGAATACACAACTTTCTATCGCTCTAATAGGGATATTATTTTACCCACTATTCGAGGCGATCCCTCCTGAGGCGGTCGTTGGTTGGATTGACTGCTCTGTTTCTGAGAATACTGTGATGAAGACTAGCGATGTTCTTCTACATATATCTTTATTGGCTGCTTTCCTTTGTTGACAGTCATAACTACTCCTTATTTCTTTTCGAACACTCTGACACCTTATCCTTTTCATGTGGCTCCATGTGCTTCAATTCTTCTTGAAGACTGTTGGCTTTACTGAGTAGCTTCTCGAAGGATTTGATGGTGAGTCCCTTAAGCATGAAAGCTACTAGCCCATGAATGCTCTTGAGTAGAATCTTAATCGCTTGATGTTCTTGTAGCTAAGGTTCACATTTCATGCTAAGGTTTCTCCACCTCAAAATATAGTCTGCCAAAGTTTTGTTGGGCTTTTGCTTCTCCATCATGAGCTCTCCAATAGACACATGATGTTGTGCCCTGGTAAATCTTTTCACAAATAACTATTCCAACTCAAAAAATGTTTTAACTGACCCGTTGGGCAAGTCAGCGTACCATTCGAAACCAATTCCTGACAAGCTCCTGACGAATTATTGGCAGAGTAGAGCCTCATTATTCCTCGTGTTGCCACAACTGGCTCGGAAATACGCTATATGTTATTTGGGATTTTCAGTTCCATCAAATATCTTGAAGTTTGGGGCCACAAAACCCTTGGGGAAAGGTATGGCATCAAACTCCTCTGGGTTAGGTCTACCCTTTAAAATTGATGCACCGCCCTTGGATTGGCCTAAGGCGTCCCACACTTGTTCAACCATTTGCTTGAACTCCTTGTTCATCTTTGTCTGCTGAAGTAGTCTCTCTTCTTTCATCCATGATGTGTATAATTTCTTGCTGATTAATCTTTGGAGAAGCCAATCTCGGTTCTTGTGATTGCCCCTGAATGGTGGCCATGGCGGTCATAGCTGTTGTTATCTCATCTATTCTTTTCTCCAGTAGACTGACTTGCTCATCCCTTAGGAGGATAACCCTAGGTAGCTCATCTAAGGCGTTCTCTTCAGTGTGAGGTAGGTTGAACCTCGCGCGCAGATGTTGTATCTCTGGTTTCGATCACATTGATATCCATAAAATCCTCCTCTATGTAATCATTGTAATAAAAATCTTCATTGTCACTATTGACGAAAATTCCGTGTTCTCTAGCTAACTCAAAAATCTCAATCCTGAGTTTTTCCACTTTCTCTTCAATTATTGATTCCTTGATAGATTTAAGATTTGGAGGACCCTGATGGACATCCTCTACTTGTTCCTCCATCTCGCTGGCTATTGTTGTGACGATGTCAGATATTTCAGGCACCGGTTTTACTTCCTGTCTTGCAGGCTCACTGAACTGTATCAGTGCAGAGACCTTGGGTACCCATACCCTCTTTTTTTTTGATAAAAATGTCTCAGGACGGGGCTTCTTAGTAGAAACATCGGTATGTCGAGGAAAGGTATGCTTCTCATGGTGTAGACTGCCTACAGTGTCAGGTAATCTCTTTGTCTTTATCTTTGGGATTGTAGGAATGACAGGTAAAATCTTCGAACCCAGTCTCGACTTAACTGGACGATGGTTTGTGGTCCTGGTGGCAGTATAATCAGTAGTAATCACTGCAGNGTAATCATTGTAATAAAAATCTTCATTGTCACTATTGACGGAAATTTCGTGTTCTCTAGCTAACTCAGAAATCACAGCCCTGAGTTTCTCAACTTTCTCTTCAATTATTGATTCCTTGATAGATTTAAGATTTGGAAGACCCTGATGGACATCCTCTACTTGTTCCTCCATCTCGCTGGCTTTTGTCGCGAGGATGTCAGATATTTCAGGCACCGGTTTTACTTCCTCTCTTGCAGGCTCACTGAATTGTATCAGTGCAGAGACTTTGGGTACCCATACCCTCTTCTTTTTTGATGAAAATGTCTCAGGACGGGGCGTCTTAGTAGAAACATCGGTATGTCGAGGGAAGGTATGCTCCTCATAGTGTAGACCACCTACAGTGTCAGGTAATCACTTTGTCATTATCTCTGGGATTATAGGAATGACGGGTAAGATCTTCGGACCCAGTATTGACTTAACCGATCGACGGTCAGTGGACCTGGTGGCAATATAATCAGTAGTAATCACTGCAGTATCAACTCTGTTCCCTAAGCAGAACCAAATGGGGCTGCGGGTAGGTGGCACTCCAGCTGTTTTGCGGGACTGTCTGGCGGACTTGATGCCCTTCAAAATTTCCCTCTTCATGAGAGGAGAAATTGCATCTCCTACTCATTTAAGTAACTTGCTAACCAAACATCCTTCTTTAGTAGCAAGCCTTCTGAAAATTGCATTAACTCGGGTGATAGGAGTGAACTTCTTTCTCTCCTCACCATGTCCATGAAGTGGTGGTAATGCGGCAGCGATCCTTCGGATACTCTCATATCCAACGGTATCTGTCAGAGGATGGAATCTACTACCTTGTAGGAGTGGATAAATTTCCAGTAATCCTTCTTCAACTTGATGAGGCTCCTCCTCAACGGGTGTCTTCTCAGGAGCCTGGGCTTTGATAGCCCTCCGAACTTTTCTATTACGGTTCCTCCTTTGAGTTCGGGTTAGCAGTACAGTCCTCAAACTTGATCTGATCTCAAACACGGATGATGGGACAGTTAATCCCTCAGTTGGATCCTCAATGATCATCACTTCTTTCCCCTTAGCAGCAGTAGGGATAGTAGGTATGACGGGTGCCGCGAAGATAGTAGCTTTAGCCTTTTTGCAGGCAGGGAAGTCTTGAAGGCAGTTCAGACTGAATTTTATAGACGGCTCCTGCATTTCTGGAGCGACGATCTTCATCGCCACGAGCGGGGCTTTCCCAAGGATGACCTCGAGGTCTTGAAATCCAGCTCCAAACTTGATGGTAGGAGCGACGTTACGGGCACTACGGTCCGTTGGCAGGTTACAGGAAAAGGTCAGCGTTGGGTAGGCCATTGCAACAGGCTTTAAAACAGAAAGCTTTAGGGTTAGCTATATGGCCAAAAACCTTGTACCTTTTAGTGCAAGTACTGAAAGTAGAGGTTGATCTGTGGACCGGGCGAGTCTTAATTTATGGGTATTTAAAATTTTATTTAAGAAAAATTTAATTAATGTAAGAAAATTTTAAAGTGTGTGCAGCACAACACGATTTGGTTTAATTTTCAGAATAGTAAATTAAATTTGTAAGGGAGATGTGAAATATTTTAGGACCAAGTGCGGAACCTATTTAGTGGCAGAAAATGCCCAGGTGGAACTAGTCCACCGACACACCTATTGGGGTTCCAACCCCATAGGAAAGTTCAAAGAGTCCTTAATTGCCTTCTGAACCCCTCTGTTCAAAAATGGTTGAACAGGTCGTCTTGAAGTCCAAGGAGTTAGCTCTACTTTCCCAAGATAGAAATGGGTAAAGTATGACAATAGAAGAAGGGTAATTTGGTCCAAGAGGGACATGAAAACATTATCGATGTGTGAAAATAATATTTTTTTATTTTTATGGAGAGAAAAGCACATCCCCAGCAGAGTCGCCAAAAGCTGTCGGTGCTATTTTCATTTGGTTTTATGGGGAGTTGCCCGTAAGAAGCTATCAATCGCCAGAATCGAAATCTTGTTGCCCGCTTCGGAAGGACATTGAAGTATGAAATCAAACTGACCCCATATTTTTTTATAGTTTAAAATGAAAGAGCACTGTACCTCAAATCATGTATCTATCCCGAAGGATAAACACAAGACTTGAAGATGAGGCTCGATCAAATAAACTAAGGAAAGTATGACGTCTGTTTGATCTGCGAAACCTTTATATTTGCCGACAAGTTCCCCTATTTAATATAAAAAATTAAATAGGGTTTATATTAAGCTGGGTTCGGACATGCTTCCTAAAAGGGTAAGCCCCTATAGTTAATTATATCTTAAATGACCAAAGTCACCTAAGAAGACTCTCGATAAAAGTCAAGAAGTATTATCTTCAAGGAGTTTCAAAGGGCAGGACTCTTCAATGAGATTGAACATAGAGGTGTGAAAGAGGATTGGTTCAAATTTGGAACATTTTGTTGTAGAATCTAAAGGAGGAAGAACTAGGGGATTTCATGGATCCAGAGGAAGACCTCTGTGACTTCCCAAGCTATACTAATATTTGGCTTCAATTTTGAGGAGATATATTTAAGTGTTTCATCCTGCCAATTTTATTAATTAGGGCATATATTTGTGTAAGCGATCACACAAATGGCCTGGAAGATGTGAGGGTTTAGGTTGTGTCGGAAGAAAACCTCAGAATCCTAAGATGAGTTAGGGATTATATTGTATAACAAGGCTATACGAAGGCCTAAAGATAAGGTGAGGATTTACGTTGCACAAGCAAGCAACCTCAAAGTCCTATGGCTTTGTTGTTTAAGTCTAAGCAAGGAAGATTTGTTTAGCTGGGGAAGATAGATTTTGTTGTTAAAGATGGTCGTGCTGCCCAGCATGCTAGCTCCAAGCTCCTCGCCGCGACGAGTTTGAGTTTTCTAGTGTGTCAAGTTATAATATCAAATCAAGTGGATCTATGGTTGAAGTTCTTTAAATTTTATGAGGGCATATTAAAGTTGATTAGAGCGACACTTGTTAGGATCCTACGGTTTCCTCGTTCCGGCACCACTATTTTCTATTGGATTCACATAGTCCAAATGAACTTACTAAACCAAACTTAATGAGTTCCATAATTTCATTTAAACCATGGGAAGCCTCATTAGCAATCATAGGTTACCTCTTCCGATAGATTCCCGATCGTCCGATAGAGACGTCTTAATTTAGTTACGATTGTAGTTTTGTGTGATGTTTGTGAATAAATTTTGAGTTTTTTTTATATTTTGAATGTTGTGGTGGTGGATTTTATCTTGGTTGATTTTAGTTTTGGTTTCGATTTTAGTTAACATGCATGTTTATGTTGTTTTCATACATGTAGGTAAATGAAAGTATAAAAAAAGAAACAACGTAAGCATAAAGCATGCAAGGAAAAGACACAAGAAAGACGGTACTATAAACTGTAAAAGTGTACCTGGCGAGTCTTCTCGTTCCACCACATGAAACTTAAAAATTCATGTGAGTTCATTTATGAAGAGTAGGAAAAGTAAAGTTCTAATGGTTTTCCTAACTTTATGTTGTATTTTGGTGAGTCTTTAAAAGTTTAATTAAGGATTATTTCATTGAGCAAAGTATATTAAGTTTAATAGACCTCTGAGGTATCCAACAAGTTAGGAGGAGGAAGCAGGTCCATGCCTCCCTCTCACCAACTCGTGAAAAATCTCGAGGTCGTTTAAACTTATTATGTTGCTTAATGGTTCATCCTGTGAGTACTTCTAATGCTCAGGAACATTGATGTCTTAATTATCCCTATGAAAGGGGTAATTATCATTTATCATTTAATTTGAAATTTATGCGAGTGAATTTCCTTAAAGAGCAAGTTGGTGTAACTTGAACACTTAGCCAAAAAATTTTTTAATTAAGCTTAGTGGTGTTTCAAGGATGTTGATTATGTTATGTTTATTTCTCTAATCCTCATTTAGTCAATTTTGATTTGGCCTAAGTCACCACTAAGCCTTTAAGGCCTAGATGAGTGTCTTAATTAGTTTTAAAAAGATCAAGCTTTTGGTGATCATGATTCATTATTTGGATTTTATTTGAAAATCAAAATAGGGGTATTAAATTGATTAATTATTGACTTCAAAAGTCATACCACTAAATCCAAGATCATTTAATTTTAATAAACTTCCAAATTTTTAATAATTTAGAAATTTCTTAACTTAATCAAGAAAGTGAGATTAGTTTCTACCAAAAGATTAGAGGTTGCCCATTTCCCTCCTTGACCTAAGGCTAAATGTTAATTAAGGCTAAATTTACAAAATTACATAATTGCCCCTAAGGCTTTAACACTTTATAATTTGTCAAATTCAATTCAAATGACTTTGAAATTTTTATCCTACCTCATTCATGGGACAATTAAGACATCAAAGGAGAAAATGTGATTTTTCAGAATTTAATTTATTTTATATGATTATTTTCATTTAAAAATAGGATTTTCCAAAGAAAATTCCTAATTTAACCAAGGCAATTCCTAATCCCTTGAAATTTTTACTGGAGGTGGACCTAGATTAGATAAGGCTTTGGACCAAATTTTATGATTTTTTTGAATTCTTTGTGATTTATCAGAATTATTTTAAATTTTGGGTTATTTCGAATAAATAAAATATTTTAAATAATGAAAATTAACTTGTCTGCCTTTGAAAAATCTCTCTGAGGTTAGAGAACTCAGAGGAGTAAATTTAATATTCTTTTTATTTTTCTTTGATTTATTGGAATTATTTTAGTGAAAACTCATTTTTAGCCTTTAAAAATTATTTTTAAGCTTCAATATCTTTATTTAGAAAACTAGCAAAAATATTCTAATTAGTCCTAAGTGATTAGGAAGCAATTTAGAACATTTTCATGAATTTTGTTATTTTTGTGTTTTTTATGAGTTTTTAATTATTTTAAATATTTAAAATAGGCTAAAAATCAAGTTCTTATTCTAAATATTGTTTTATTTTTATAAAATATCCCTGACCACAGAAAACACAAAAACCTAAGTTTCATAATTTTTTGAGTTATTGTTTTATTTTTAAAAAATCATTTAAGTGTCAAAGGTGGTATTTATCTTTAAAAATCAACTTAAGTTATCAAATAAATTCAAAATATTTTGAAATTTTTGTAATGAGTTCTTTGGATCATAAACCACAGTGGAGATAAAAAATCAAGTCATTTAAACGTTAATATTTTCCAAAATTAATTATTTTAGTGATTTAGTGTTTGTAAAATTTAAGTGCATTTTAAATGACTTGACCCATGAAATTATTTCCAAAAGCTTCTCTAGTCATGGTGGACCTTCCAAAATTTTCTTAGAATTTTATAATAAATATGCTAATTTCCATGATTATTTTAAAGAAATAATGTGCAAGATATTGAAAAATATGGCTCTCTGTATAAGAACCTCCTCTGACTTTGGAAAAATCAGAGGATGTTT
Source organism: Phalaenopsis aphrodite (assembly GCA_003013225.1). Lineage (NCBI taxonomy): Eukaryota > Viridiplantae > Streptophyta > Magnoliopsida > Asparagales > Orchidaceae > Phalaenopsis > Phalaenopsis aphrodite. The sequence continues at coordinate 347,757 of NEWO01000565.1, forward strand.
CCCTTGACAAAGGCTACAACATGTCAAAATTTCAAGTCAAGGTAATGTATCAATATGCATGGAGAATCAAATGATCCCAAACAGTGTTTAATTAATTAAAAATATTTTATACATCAAATGGACTTGAAGTTTATTCCAAATTATTCTCCTCTGTTCACTGAGAAAGAGGATATTTTTATTTTATTTTTGTGATTTTTCTACACCAAGTTATGGGTTTTTGAAGTTTAGGGAGTTTAAATAAATAGAAAAAGCCATATTTTTCTACTTATCTACGCAGCGCCATGCTGATCCTAGGGAGCTCCGAAACTCCATGCGGTGCGCTCTTATTTGATGTCGCCGTCCATGCCAGCAGCCACACATCCCGTTGTTTATGTAAAGAAACGTTGTCCAGCTTCATCTTGGCCATCCATTTGATACATGCGTGATCAGACAGTGTGTAGTTATCGTCCCCAATGGCTTAGGTCGAGAGCCATCGACCTTCAAGGCTTATGATCTCTCTTGTTTCTCAACTAAATTAAAGTGAAATTTTTTTTTAAATGCTCGTCTTAGTGAGACGAACACATCCATATTGTTAATGTGTAATGAAATCAAGCCCAAGTAAATGGAGAATCAAAATAGGCTCGGGAGGAGGAGAATTTTTATATCTTTGCTCTAAGAAAGGAGGCTTCAATAAGAGGTGCTTGGCACGTTTGTTGGGGTCCAATGAGGCTAGGGATTAAGCCTCTTGCTGTGGTGTAAGGCCTAGCTATGAATTCAACCAAGCTCGATTTCAGGTGTTAGTCTAGAGCTATGGTGGAGGCTATTTCAGAGGGTAATTTGATGGGGCTTTGTCTTCTCTTGCTATTGTGAAGGTTTGGGCACAAGCAATTGAAGTTTGGTGGAGTTTTTGAGAGATGTCATGTTTCTGCCCTAATTTTTAAGCTCAAAATCAGGGTTATGCAGGGGGAATCAAGGCAGTGGAGTGATTGGAATGGGTCGTAGAGGTCTCAAGGACGCTCTGTGAGTGATTTGAGAGGCTCTCTTTGAGAAAACTTTAGCACACCTCCCATGGCCGTGGAGGTGAATTTCTATAAAAATGGCCATGGCGTGGCTCTCAGGGCACAAGTTTGGGTGCATTGTGGTGCTTAGGTGGAGGGCAAAGGAGCTCTTCAATTTGATTTGGATGAGCTGGCCTCTAGGTTTGATTTGGGTGAGATTCCATGGGGTGGCTCTTATTTTTAAGCTTTTCCAGCCACTAGGTTGGCCGACTAGCCAAAGGGAGGTGGCTAGGAGCTCAGGGAACCCAGGGGAATATGTCACAGCAATTTAGTGCAATAATACCTAATTTTTGTAAGGATATCTTAAAAACATGCTTTTGTGGAAATAATATCCCTTAATTTGGGGGACCTTTGTTCCATGGGTTGATTTAGGTTGTTTCATGGTGTTTGGACTGGTCACTAAATCCAACTAATGGCTATGATGGAGTTAATTTGGTGACTTTAGGGTGG
>NEWO01000565.1:368341-408279 GCA_003013225.1 Phalaenopsis aphrodite
TTTTTATAGTTTGTATGGCTTTGATTTCATTTATAAATTCCAAGTTGTGTTGTGCTTTCCCCCATGAGTTCTTAGTATTTTTCTCTGTCTTTCTCCTTGTCTCAAGATTTGTGAAATGGTGATTTGAATTGGTGAAGCCATGAAAATGTTTAAGAAATTGTGATGATCTTTTCACTTCAATCTTTATTCACTTTCAATCTGGCTAATTGATTTATTAAAATATGTTGAGTTTTACAACTAAAGCAAAGATTACATCCAAGATTCATGGAGGTCAAAGCCCTTAGAAGTTGGGTGCAAATAAACAGGGAAATATTATTATCGGACATATAATTGGAGATTTTAGAGTGACAGACTAAAATCCCCAATTCAGTCTTATTAATTGGATGCTGATGTGTAGATGTTAGCCCTCAGGTGAGGGGAATGTGGGAGCTCCGAAGTGAGAGACGATATCCTCCCAGCCTAGCCGCAGAATCAGTAACCAAGCATAGGATTAGTCAATGTTCTTTATGCCTAGACCAAAGGGTAAAGAATAGGTATGCTCCTATTTGGCACAATATAATTGAACTAATTCATTTTATCCATTCACTATAATTTCTTGGCAAGGAGAAGGATGCTTTCTTATCTATCGAATATCACAATTAAATGTTATTCTCTCTCATTAGTTATTCTCCAAAATTATCTACTTATTTCAATTGCCTATTAGTGACAGATAAGCAACTTGAGCGTTATTGTAGTTGAAGTATTACTTTTTATTAAATCTTAGTCCATAGTATTCTATTTCTCCCTATGGGATTGATATCTAGGACTCCATTAGAACCCTATATTACTTGAGCGATACGTATACTTGCGTTGACAATTGACTTTAACATTATTGAATATTTTATCTATACATCTTTATTAAATCAAATATATATAAAGTCGCAGTCAAGTTTTTGGCATCGTTGCTAAAATTTAATTCTTCTAGTAGCGTCATCAAATTCTTGTAATTGTTGATTTACAAAAAGGTCGGTCACTGGGTCAAGTAGGAAATTTCATATTGGATTCACCCCTAAGATATCTAACCATAACTTCCTCAAAAGTTATATCATGTTGAACTCTCATTTGCTTATACTTATTTTTATAAGCATTTCTCGCTCTAATTTCTCCAATTTGGTTTTGAATATTAACTATATCAAATTATTGAATCATGAGTTGGTCCATAATGTTCTCAAGTGATGTGAAGCGAGAAGTAGATGTCGCTGCGGCTGAGTAGAGGGTCTATCACTACCTCCACTCCTGGTCTCAACAAATGATTAAACCCTTTGAATTGTATGCTTCCCAATAGGTTTTGTGGCTGCAATCTTTCCACATTTCTATAGGACTCTACTCTTGATTGCTCACATAGAGTGAAAATCATGGTAGGGTAACCCAAACCACTAGTTGTAGAGCTCTTAGGTATTCTCCGTACATGTTGAATTATGAAAGTACCAACATCTATTACTTTCAAGTTTTGAATGCAATAGTTTAATACAGCTCTTCCTTTGTTACATCGGCCAGATGATTTGTAGGCTAAAATTTAGCAGAGATGAAGTGGTGTCATATCTTTGACTGAATAGTCAACATAGAAGCGGAGAAGTTAACTTTCTTATTATTTTTAATTATCCATCCTCCTCTTCCATCTGTCGATAGGCAATCACATCATCCAGAGATGAATCAGTTATCACGAATGCAGTGTATTCATCATTAAATACATTGCTCAGCCCATAAAAAGCATTGATCCTTTCTCCAGAAAATTCAACTTGCTTGCCTCTTACAAGGATGTGATCATCATCAGTGAACCTCAAGTTAGAATAAGACCCTCAAATCATTAGTACAATTGCTACTGCAGTGAAGTAGCAAAACCGTTCCCAATTTCTGGCGATGATCAATCTCTTGATCTCGCCACCTGGGTTAGCAAACGACTGTTCCTGGATCAATCCTCTTGATTCTATTTGACTGTTATAACTATGTTTGGCCTTAAATTGATAAATCTTCTTATATCAAAATCATCTGGCACCCTTCATCTCTTTACTCGTGGAACCATTTGAAGTTCTATGAAAATCCAAATAAATTCTAAATAAATTACAAAAAAATATCTAACTCCCTAAGTAAGATTATTTGGTAAGAAACTTTTCACCATGAGTTTTCTTCAATCTTTTTCATCAAAAATCCCAAATTTCAGATTTTCCAAAATGTAGGGAAAATCCATAGTGGAAAATATAAAATTTTTAAGTTAAAGTGAAGCTCTTACTACGAGAAGATGAGTGAAGCTCTTACTACGAGAAGATGAAATCTAAGATTTTCTTCCTCTGAAATCTTCTCTATCACGCTTAATGTGAAGCCCTAGGTTTAGGTTAAGAGGTAGGAGACGACCCAAGCAGTAAAAGTGGGGTTTTATTGTGTGATTTCATGGTTTTTAAGGCAATTTGGCGATTTTGGGAATTTGACACATCTTGTGCCAAATCTGGCGCATCTTGCGCCAATGCCTTAATCTTTCCAAATTTCATTTTCTATGGAAATATGTTGTTCACTACTTTATTTCTACCTCAAATTAACTCAAATAAACTTTTATAATCATAATTAAACATTAGTTTAACACCAAATCTTAGCAAACAACACAAAAAACATACTTTATATATAATATCCGCGCTATTACAAACTAACATTTCTCAAGCCAACAAACATCTAATTCACAGTCTAAAGCAAACCAAAAATCCTAACACTGAAATCTAAATATCAAAATACCAAACTCAAATATAGATAGAGTTAAAAAAAGTAAATGCAATCCAACATAACAAAACAACTAAAACAAGCAGTACTAAACAAAACGTTCCATGCATTGATTAATTTCAAACATCTTCTTCACTCTTGTCCTCCTAGATATCTCCCATAGATTGGTAGTGCACATACAAGTTGTAGAAGGGTTGATAAAGAAACTCATCAGTTGAGTCCTCCCCAATTTAAGCATGTTTCTTGAACATACGTACCAAGCCATCTTCAATACGACCAGTATGTTCAAAATGTTCTTTTAGTCTCCAATCCAGATAATCCAACATTTTAAAAATATTCTCAATTGCATGCACAAGACTTTGCACCTCTTTTTCTATTTTCTTAATTCTTTTCAACAGTGCGTTTGAACTAAAGTAAGGGTGAATAAGTGATGAATTATGGGATGCTTGATCCATCAATACATTCAGATTATTCTCATCTTCCATTCCAATACAGTTACAAGATACTTCTGGATCCATCAGGAAGAAGCACTTTTTCCAACTCTCATAAGGTACTTGCGATTGACTACACAGTAGGAAAATAGTGGATGGATGTCCCAGTCTAGTAGCAGATCCATTGACAATCAAACTCAAAATTGATTTCACAATTATTGCTCCAAGGTCAACAGATTTTCTAGTTTGAATACAGTAGTTCAAAATAGCACTCTCCTTAGTTACCTTACTGATTTTCATAGTAGAAAGTAATTTCGATGCAATAAAGAAGTGTCATTCCTTAGAATCAAGATTTAACAATAATGAAGAAAAACTTACATTTCCATCATCTTTGGCCTCCCAATTTGCATCTTCATTTGTAAGGTATCTATAGAGTTCATTCATATTATCTCTAGAAGAGGTAAAATTTGCATAGTGGCAAATAGGCACATTTTTAATCATAAACATCTCATTTATTCTTGAAGGAGTAAATTGCACAAACTTGCCTCGCACATAGATAATTCCTTGGTTGATTCCATGTAGATTTGCATAAAACTCTTTCATCAAAGGGACAACTATAGCGGTAATAGTGTAACAAAGAACTCCCTAGTGTCTTGGCGCAATAATCTCTTCCATTTGAGTATTTTGTGTGTTGAATCCTCGATTCACAAACCCCCTTTCTTTGATTAGTCTCTTCTTCACTAGAACTCGATCATGCAACGTCTGTGCTTCAAAATTGATGAACTTTCTCTTATTAAAAATTGCAAATCTAGCAAAATTTTTAGAGTGGAACGCCATTGAAATTGAAATCTAGTGACTCTTCTCTCGTTTTCCCCCCTAAATGGACTTTGGAATCAGTTTTTGGGAGTTATAAGGAGAAGAACCCGCTAAAAACTACCTTTTGAAACATTTTAAGTCATTTTCATCATCTCAACGCATCATGCGCTAGCTCTCTGGAATGTGGCACCTCATGCGCCAATCTAGTGCATCATGCGCCAGTTCCAAAAAACTCTTAGTTCTTCCATAAAATTAGGTAAATATAGATGTTTTAAAATATCTCAATTTCAAATCTCTCAGATACACATACTCTATGAAAAAAACAAATATAAATATAAGTAAATATTTCAAACAAAAACGCAAAAGCAAAATAAACAACAATAAAAATGGGTTGCCACACATAAAGCACTTGGTTTAATATTATCAGCCCAGCATTCTAAGTGACCTAGCATTACAGTCTCTTTGAAAACTGGTCTTTGGCTATCAAAATATGGTTTCAATCTATGCTCATTTACTTTAAATATCCTTTAAGTCTTAGGATCTTCAATATTAACAGCTCCATAGGGATATTTTTTATACCTTTGAATGGTCCTTTCCACCTAGACTTTAGTTTTCCTTAAGATAATTTCAATCTTGTATTTTATAATAAAACTTCTTATCTCGGTTCAAATTCCTTCTTTATTATCTTTCGATCATGTCATTCTTTCATTTTTTCCTTATAAATCCTAGCATTATCATAAGATTCATTCCTAATTTTTTTAAGCTCATTCAATTGCAATAATCTTTTCTCACCAGCTTCTTTCAAATTGAAATTGAATTCCTTTATAGCCCAATAAGCTTTATGTTCCAGATCTACAGGCAAGTGACAAGTCTTCCAAAAATTAATCTATAAAGGGACATTCTAATGTGTGTCTTTTAAGTTGTTTTGTATGACCATAATGTCGTATATAATCTAGCAGACCAATCTGTTTTATTTGGATTTACAATTTTTTTTTTCAAAATTCTCTTAATTTCACGATTAGATACTTCTATCAAACCACTTCTATAGGGATGATTAGTGGTTGCAATTTTATACATTATATAATATTTTTCTACCAATCAGGCAATTATTACATTTTTAAAATGAGATCTTCCATTGGTAATGACTACTCTTGGCATTCCATATCTTTTAAAAATATTTTTAATTAAAAATTTTGAAACACTCCAGTCATCACATCGAGGTAAAGTGATTGCTTTAATCCATTTTAAAACATAATCCACTGCAATAAATAAATAAATAAATATATATGTGTGTCTAAATAGAGTAGGCCAATAAAATGTAGATTGCAAAATTTAATGAACAGTTTTATCATTTCCAAAATGACCTCCAAATTTAGAATCATGACATTTCTGGATAACTTCCTAAATTTCTTTATAAAGTACACATCATCTCATTACTAAATCTTTGTATTATTTATATAAATAGAGGTCATACCAAAAATAATATTTTGCATCATAAATAAATTTCTTTTCCTGTTGTTTTGTAAGTCCTATGGTAAAATAACATTAATAATATAATTTACAATATCAGCATACCAAGGTATTTCTCATCCTTTTACAGGATAAAGTTGTTCATCAGGAAAAGTTTCATAAATTTATTTTTCCATCTCAAGTATTTCTTCTTGTTCTAGCCTAGATAGATGATCAGCAATTTGATTATCAATCCCTTTCTTATCGACTAATATAAAATTAAACTCTTGCATCAGAAGTACCCATCTAATTAATATTTATTTTGCATCCTTCTTTTGCATCAAATATTTAATAGTCGAATGATCAGTATGCACAACACATTTAACTCCAATCAGATATGATCTAAACTCATCAAAAGCATACATAATGGCTAATAACTCTCTATCGGTGGTGGTATAGTTAATATGAGCACATTAAGAGTCTTACTAGCATAGTATACAACGACAACAACAAAGCCTTAATCCCACTACGTGGGGTCTACTACATGAATCATTTTTCTCCATTGCGTCCAATTTAGTGTCATATTTTCATTTAGTTCTAGTAAATTAAGATCATTTTTAATACAATAAGCCCAAGTCCTCCTTCGTCTACCTCTGCCTTTCTTAACACAAGTCAAATCTAAAACATCTACTCTCCTAATCGGATCATTAAATGGTCGACGTTTAATATGATCAAACCATCTAAGATGACTTTCTCTAATTTTATCCGTCACAGGAGCTACACCAACCCTATCATGAATATATTCATTCCGCATTTTATCTCTAAGTGTAAAGCCACTCATCCACCTAATCATTCTCATCTCGGCAACACTTAACTTATTATTATGCTTCTCTTTTAAAGGCCAACATTCAACGCCATAGAGCATTGTAGGTCTCACCACCATCTTATGAATTTTTTGTATCAGTCTAAGCGGTACTTTTCTATCACACAAATAGCCCGAAGCATTCCTCCACTTCAACCAACCAACTTGAATTCTACTATTAACATCCCCATCTATATCATGATCGCTTTGGACAACGGACCTAAGATATCTAAATTGTTCACACCTTTTAATAATTTGATCACCCAAAGTCACACTTCTGTCACTAGAGCTATTAATACTAAAATTACATTTCATGGATTCAGTTTTAGTTCTACTTAAATGAAGGCCTTTAGACTCCAATGTAGACCTCCATAATTCAAGTTTTTTCCTGGGCTTTTTCTCTGGTTTTATCCACAAGAAGAATATCATCAGCAAAAAGCATACACCAAGGTACATCCTCCTTTAGATGTCCAGTAAGACCTTCCATAACTAAAGAAAAAAGATATGTGCTTAAAGCTGATCCCTGATGTAATCTAACAGAAATAGGAAAGCATTTTGTCAATCCTCCTTCATTTTGAACACAAGTAACAGCTCTAGTATACATATCTTTAATGACTTGAATATAAGTCATATCAACACATTTTTTCTTGAGAACTCTCCAAAGGATATCTCTTAGAACCTTATCGTAAGCTTTTTCTAAATCAATAAAAATCAAATGTAGATTATCCTTATTATCTCTGAACTTCTCCATCAAAGCTCTCAATAAATGTATAGCTCCATAGTAGACCTACCTGACATAAATCCAAATTGATTATGAGAAATGTTTGTGATGCGTCTTAACCTACGTTCAATTACCCTCTCCCATAATTTTAAAGTATGAAACATCAACTTAATTCCTCTCTAATTTACACACTCTTGTGCATCCCCTTTATTCTTGAAAATGGGGACCAAAATACTCTTCCTCCACTCCTCATGCATCTTTTTATTTTTTAAAATAATATTAAAGAGTTTAGTAGGCCAAGAAACTCCCTAATCTCCCGATTATTTCCACACTTTAATTGGGATATCATCAAGTTCTGCAGACTTTCCACCCTTGGTTTACTTTAAAGCCTCCTCAACTTCTTTTTCGCTAATGCGACGGTAAAAATGAAACGTTTTATTATTATTCAAGATATTAAAATCACTAAGGTTGACTGTATTTTCAGAAACATAATTAAAAAGTTTATCAAAGTAACTCACCCACCTATGTTGAATATCTTTTCTGTTTGATATTTTTTTCAGTTCTCTAAGCTTTTACGTTTAAACCAATTTTTATAACATAACTTCTTATATTTTATCTTTTCTTGCACATTATTATTCCACCACCAACTATTTTTATTTTAAAATATTTTTTTCTTTTGATTCTCCAAGTACATCTTTTGCTACTTGTTTAGTAATCTTTGTTACTTTATCTCACATCACATTTGCTTCTTCATGAATATCCCAAATTTTGAAATCTTGAATTTTACTCATAAAAATAATTTTATTTGTGTCTTTTAAGTTTCTCCATCTAATTCTGCAATCATGAGTCCTGCTATTTTTTTATTTTTCAATTCTTAATCTTAAAATCTAAAACTAATAAACGATGTTGGGTATTTAAATTTTCACTTGGAATGACCTTACAATCTTTACAATCATGATGATATCTTCTTCTCATAAGAAAATAATCAATTTGTGTTTTATTAGATCCACTCTTATAAGTAATAAGATGTTCATCCCTTTTCTTGAATAAAGTATTAGTAATAAAAAAAATCATATGTTAAAGCAAAGTCCAAAATAGCTCTACCTTCTTCATTAGTTACTCCAAAATCGTAGCCACCGTGAATATTTCTGAAATCTTCTACCACTCTACCGACATGTCCATTTAAATCTCCTCCAATGAAAACTCTTTCTTCAAGAGGTATCATTTGTATTAAGTCTTCTAAGTCATTCCAAAATTTATCTTTAGACCCTATATCTAAACCTACTTGAGGAGCATAAACACTTATAATATTAAAAATCTTAGTATCAATGATAATCTTAATGGTTATAATTCTATCACTAACTCTATTAATTTTTACAACATTATCTTTCAAACTCTTATCTATAATTACACCTACACCATTTCTAGTGTGACTCTTACTTGAATACCAAAGTTTAAAATGTAAATTATCAATCTCTTTAGCCTTTTCTCCAACCCACTTAGTTTCTTGAATACATAAGATATTAATTTTCCTATGAATCATAATATCAACTAATTGCATTAATTTACCATTGAGAGTACTTATATTCCAATAACCCATCCTAATATTAGTTTCATTAGTTTCATGGACTAACTTCTTTACCCGCATTCGCCCGTAATGTGAGAACCCTTGCTTATTTAACACTACACTTTGGTGCCGGTGTAGCGGGCCTTGCACACTTTTCACTGTATTCAGGCTATACAATGTGTCGCTTCCAAGGGATGCCTTAGCACTTACACAATGATCAAAAGGATTCATGTCATGATTTTTTTCGATAAGTTTTACGTTGGTTGTTGACTACCTAATGTAACCCTCCACTTTTCCCATCCGGGCTTGAGACCGGCAACGGTAGTGTTTCTTACTAGCATAGTATATTACTTTAAAAATCTTATCATATCTCTAACCTAAAACAACTCCAATTGCATAATCACAAGAATCACACATTAATTTAAAAGGTTTCTCCCAATCAGGTGAAAACATTATAGGAGTAGTGATCAATTTTTTCTTTAAAGTTTCAAAGGCTTTAAGGCAATCTTGTTTAAAATCAAATTTTGTATATTTTTTTCAGAAGTTGGCATAAAGGCTTAGTAAATTTTTAAAAATATTTAATATATCGTATGTAAAATCCAGCATGTTCTTAAAAGCTCCTAACTCCTTTTACATTAGTCGAAGGAGGTAAGTTTAATATAGCTTAAATTTTTGCAGGATCTAATTCCATGACCAATTTCTGAAATTTTATGCCCAAGCACAAATCCTCTTACAACCATAAATTGACATTTTTTTGCAATTCTATACGAGATTATTCTTTTTAAATCATTCAAGAACTTTCTCAAAATGATTTAGACATCTTTCAAAAGAAGTTCCAAATACAAAAAAAATCATCCATAAAGACTTCAATCCCTTTTTCAATTTAATCACTAAAAATTGATATCATACATCTTTGAAATGTTGTAGGTGCATTACATAATCCAAAGGGCATTCACCAAAAAGCAAAAGTTCCATAAGGACTAGTAAATGTTGTTTTCTTCTGATCCTCTGGAGCAATAGTTATTTGATGATAACTAATATATTCATCTAGAAAATAAAAATATCTGTGCGTAGTCAGTCTATCCAACATCTGGTCCAAAAAGGGTAAAGGAAAATCGTCCTTCTTGGTGGTAGAATTTAATTTTCATAATCTATGCAGATTTGTCATCTAAATACTTGTCTTGTTGGTGTTAATTCATTATTTTCATTTGTCACTACAGTCGCTCCTCCTTTCTTTGGAATACAGTGAATTAGACTTACCCAAGCACTATCTGAAATAAGATATATTATACCAGCATCTAACCAATTTAAAATTTCTTTCTTAACAATTTCTTTCATCATAGGATTTAATCTCCTTTGAGAATCAACTCTTGGTTCATGTTGATCCTCTAATAAAATTCTATGCATACTAATCGAAGGACTGATTCCTTTAATATCAGCTAATTTTTATCCAATGGCTTTCTTATATCTTCCCAAAGTTTCCAATAACTGTTGTTCTTGCTTATCGTTCATTCTGAGGATACTATAACAGGTAATGCATACTTCAAATGTGTAGGAAGTGTTTTCAATTCTAGTTTAAGAGGTTTCTCCATATATGAAATCAAATTCTTATTACTTTCTATAGGGTCTAACGTTTCAATTTTTTCCTGAACATAATCCAAATCTTCTTTACTCACTTTCGTAGATTCATCTTGAATTTTATCCTCATCTTAATATTCCATATATTCCTTTGTAAATTCCCTTCAAATGTCTTTTTTAAATATTCATGGTTTAGATATTCATTAATATCCATTCTGAAGAATTTAATCTCTTGCTCTTTTGCATGATATCTCATTGATTTTGCAATATTAAATGTAGCCTCTTGATCACTAACTCTCATAGTCAGTTCTCCTTTCTACACATCTATCAATGCTCTTCCAATGGTAATGAATGGTCTTCCCAACATGACCGAAATTCCTTTATCTTCCTCCATATCTAATGCAATAAAGTCCACAGGAAAGATAAATTTATCAACTTTTACCAAACATCTTCTATACCTCCTTTAGGATAGGTAATCAAACGATCAGCTAACTGAAGAGTTACAGTTGTAGGTAAAATATCTCATAAACCCAACATTTAAAAAAATTGATAACGACATAAGATTAATATTGGCTCCTAAATCACATAAAGCTTTTCCAAAAAAATATTTCACCAATAGCACAAGGAATTGTAAAACTTCCAGGATCTTTAAGTTTTTCACGAAGCTTTTCTGAATTATAGGGCTACACTCTTCACTAAATGAAACAGTCTCATTATCTATAAACTTCCTTTTCTTATTCAGTATATCCTTCATGAACTTCGCATAGCTTGGCATTTGTTCCAAAGCTTTAAATAATTGAATGTTTATCGTTAATTTCCTCAATAATTCTAAAAAATTTGAAAATTGGTTATCTTTATTTTTTTAATTCTTTGAGGAAATGGAGGTGGTGGTCTTTCTACAATAATTTTCATTAGTTTAATAGGGCATTATGACTCAAAATAACAATCTTCACAAAATTTTTCATTTTCCACCTCATCTTTTTCAAATTCAACTTCCATTTCTTTTTTAACTCTATTTTCTAATTTTTTTCCACTTCTCAGTTGAATAACCTTAATTTTCTCTTTGTTTAGATATTTAGGATTTACGTCAATATTACTAGGTAACTTTCCTAGAGATCTATTGCTAAGTGTGGTAGCAATACATCCCAATTGATTTTTCATGTTTCTAATTGCAGCTCGTTGACTTTGTAATTGACTCCCCATTTCTAAAATCAATTCTTCCATTAACAATTTTTTTCTCATTACTCTGCAAATTATTAAAAGTTGGAGGGTAATAAGGTTTATAAGTTGGATTTCCTTGGAGTTTCTCAATGGGTTTGTAGTGTTGTTTCCCCATTATGGATTTGCGGCATTAGAATTATGTTACTCTAACTAAAATTTGGTTGATTCTTCCAACCAGGATTATAATAATTGTCATAAGGATTATTAGAATGATTATTTATTGCATTTAATGTCTCATAAGAAGATTTAGATTCTATCATTTGTCCCAATGAGTTTTCCTCAAGCACAAGTGATGTCTGAGAATAATTCATTCTATACTAATCTATCTTCTTTGATATAACAGTTATTTGTGCAACTAACATAGATATTTCATTAGAATCATGAATACTGGCTACTCCTTTTAAATTTACCCTTTCAGAGGGTCATTGACAATTATTTGTAGTCATCTCTTTATATAAAAAATATGCTTCATCGAATGGTTTTACCATTAATGATCCACCAACAACAGCATCAATTATCAATCTAAGAGATCCAACAAATCCAATGTAAAAAGTTTGAATTATTAATCAATCTGGCGATGCATGGTGTGGACACTTTCTAAGGAGATCTTTAAATCTTTCCTAGGCTTCATAAATTGATTCCTCTTCAAACTCACAGAAAGATGTAATATCATTTCTAAGCTTAGCAGTTTTTTACGATAGGAAATATTTAGATAAAATTTTTTGTGATAAATCTCCCCAAGTTCTGATAGATTTAGGTGCTAACAAGTTTAACCATATCTTAGTTTTATCCCTTAGTGAAAAAAGAAAAAGTCTAAGTCTGACGGCATCATTTGACTCTCCATCATATTTAAAAGTTACACAATATTCTAGAAAACTAGCAAGGTGTAAATTAGGATCTTCAGTTGGTGTTCCCCAAAACTAATTGTTTTGTACCGTTTGGATTAAATCAGATTTAAGTTCAAATGAATTAGCAGCTACAGCAGGGTTTTGTATACTCAAATGAATTTCATCTGTTGTAGGATTAACATAATATCTAAAAGGTCTCTGATGATATTCATTTTCATTTCCAACATTACTTAAATTGCATGTCATTTTACTAATATGATCTATCTCTTTTTATTATTTTTGAATTTTTTTAATAGTTTTTTCTAACTCAGAATCATAAAGTACTAAATTTTTCAGATCTTACACTATGCATAAACAAACACAACAAATAATTTAAAATAAGCAAACACACTTAAATAAGAAAATATTCAAGCTCAACTACAAACACTTTTATTTTAAGCTTAAAAATAAAAATAGCATAATTTAAAATAACTTAGTGATACTTTTCGTTACTTTCCTGACAACGGCGCCAAAAACATGATGCAGGTGGATTTAGTGTGTTAATTTTGTAAATATTTTCAATATTACAAAATACACACTACATATACAATAACAAATATGTAAATTAATCCCCAAAAAAATAACTTCAGTTAAAATAGTTTTATCTTTTAAAAACCTTTAAACTCTCAAATCCCCTTTAAAAACAACGCAAGTACACATATCGCTCAAGCAATAAGGGCTCTAATGGAGTCTTAGATATCGATCCCACAGGGAAGCTGGAAATGCCTATAAGTAAATTATTTAGATTATAATGTAAACTACAATTTTAAACTACAAAAGTGAAGTGCTAAATTTGAATAATAGAGTTAATGCTAAATAAAATGCAGTAACAAGACAAATTTATTATACTAAATGCTAAACTTTCAAAAGTAAAACTACAAAAACTAAACAAAGTTTTTGTGACGAAGAGTTCAAATTTAAGAAAACATCATTTTCCTTTACAATGAGTATATGTATTGTGAAGAAATTAAAATCATTTGAATATATATATATATATATATATATATATATATATATATATATATATATATATATATTTGTGTCAAATAGGAGCAATCATATTATTTACCCTCTTTCGAGTGCATAAAGAATATTTAGTAAACTAGAGTTTGGTCTCTAATCCTGTGGTTAGTTTGGGAGGATACCGACTGCCACTCCAGAGCTCCCACTACTCTCTCACCTGAGGGCTAACAATCTCACATCAGTTTTCAATCAACTAGACCAAATTTGGGATTTTAATTTGTCACCTTAAAATCTCCAATTCTGCATCCAACAAAGTATATTTCCCTACTTGTTTGCACCCAACTCCATGATTGAAATACTCTCCCATGAAATAAAATTTGATTCTCACCATGTTGTCGAAATAATAGCACTTTAAAAACATATGTTTCTCAACACATTTTAACATTTTAATTAGCTAGATTGAAAACTAAATGAAGATTGGAGTTCAAATCATCATAAATTATTGACATTAAAAACCATATAAAATAAAATCAGCTCTTCACAAAATCCTATCTCAAAGTACGGAGAAAGATAAAGAAGACTACTCAGAATTCATGAGAAGGATACGATAAAACACGGATTTCATATATAAAAACAAGTTTACAAAATAAAAGAAATAAAAGACACAACTTATCTCACAATCCTTCCCAAGCAAATCCCTAGAAGTTCTCTCCAAGCATTTCTCTTTTTACAAGCACTCTCAATTCTCTCTTAAAAGTGTAATGAAGAAGAAATCTCTCACTTTCCCTCTCCTCTTACAATCCTTGAAGAAAATCTCCAAGCCCTTGACTCTCTCTCTCTATCTCTTCTTGTCACCCCCTTTACACGCCACTCCAACTCTATTCAAGCTCTAGACTTCCTTCTCTTCTATCAAAGGGTGCCTCCCTCCAAAAAGTATTCAAAATTCCCTCCAAATTTTCATCCAAAAGTCAAACTCTTTTGAATTCAAAAGACATGTCCATTGATCCAAGAGGCATATCTTTTCATAAAAGAACCTTCCGAAGTGTCTAGATGCATTGAATTAAGTCTCCTATTTTTTTATTGTGGTTGAGACAATATATACAAATAAATAGAATTAAGTCTCCTAATTTAAAATCTTCATATATGAGATTACTTTGTATTTTAATAAGATAAAAAAAATACTTTCATGCAAAAAATGAATTTTCTTAAAATAGTATTTTCATTCAAAAGATATATGAGATGCAAATTGATTTTATATATGAATTAATTAAATTCAAGATGACC
Organism: Phalaenopsis aphrodite; assembly: GCA_003013225.1. NCBI lineage: Eukaryota > Viridiplantae > Streptophyta > Magnoliopsida > Asparagales > Orchidaceae > Phalaenopsis > Phalaenopsis aphrodite. The sequence goes on from NEWO01000565.1 coordinate 382,869, forward strand.
CAAAACTTATATACTCAAATGTTTAAGACTAAGAAATTATATGTTTCTTAAGAAAAACATATTTATTCATGTAGTTACTTATTTCAGTGAACATATAAGTCTTGCTTGGGCTAAGACTTATCACAAAATTCATCTCTTATATTTGATTTGCCCAAAAGAAACTCATCGTTTGAAAACATGGCAATTTGTATTCCCTGTAGTTTTTTTATTATAGAAAATTCAACTGAGGAACTGCTCATAATTGAATTCAAATATACACAACAGACCAATTCAAATTCTACGAACTCGGTAGATGAGAGTTCAATAATCTAATATTCCTCTTAAATTTTATTTTTTGAGGAATCATTATAATTCAATTTTTTTTCATTTCATCAATAAGAATATTTTTGTTATTAACTTATAAATATGGGATTTGAGTATATTTATATTTGCTTTTCTCATTTTATAATGGTTTAAATGACAATCTAAATTTTAAATAATGATTAAGAATAATTATAGCCCTATAATCTAACTCACTTTTGTGACCAAAATTTACATTTAGTAGAGCTCGAGTCTATTCTATTTGGTGAGTTTACATGATTACCTCCGCAAAAACTAAAGTTTAACAAAAGGTAAGGCCATCTAAGAGGATGGTTGAAAAGTTATGAACATAAAAAAAAATGTCTTGGCTCCTTACTTTCATTAAATAATCATGTTTAACCATAACATATTATTACCTTATCAATATAACTAAAAATCATGCAAACAAGCATCATATAATTAAATAATTATATGATTTCATTTCATTTCTGAATTTTTAGAAATTACAAGTATAATGTATCCTCCATTCAAAAATGTTAAAATACAAATACAAAAGTATACTTCAGCATTATGTTTTAATGAGTAGCCATTTTCTATAGGAAAATGTTTGTTGCCTTCATTTTAGAATATTAAAATATAAAGTAATGCATTTTAGGGACTTGCTTGTAATATCTTCTTGACATCTAATAATTCTAAGAAACTCGAGAGATTTAGTATCCTCTAGCAAATTCAAAATGATAAGAGAAGGTTCTAAAAAATTATTTCATGTAGTTTAGCATTCCTCTACTCATATGCAGATTTGATAGCCACCATCTCTTCATCATTTTTTTTTCTTTTAATTAACATAAATCCATACTTTCACTAAAAAAACAGTGTAACACTATTTAAAACTTGTCCTTACAGTGCATATTTTTGTCTTGGGTAAGTTAATTCAACTTGCCAAGAAGTTTGTTATTTTATTATGCACGGATGGCAATTTGCAAGAAAGAAAAACTCTGCTATGTTGATACTTGTTTCCACACTATAAATATGTGTAAATGACATATAATTATTTTTTGCAGGTGTTTGTGAAAGTATTTTTAGAATATGGTTGGACCAAGTTAAAAGGTCATTGAACTTAATATTAATGAATTTAAAATAAATTTCCAATCAAACAAACTTTCAGTCAAGTTCTTAAGTCAAATCTTCTCAAACTCACGAAGAAGTTGGTTGTCAATGATCTTCTTAGTAGTCCTCAACTTCTAGGGCTAAAAATCTATGTTTAGAGAAATTGTCACACTTTAAAGATTCAAAGTAAAAAATTCAAGATGAAGTTAACACTTATTGAGTCAATCATTTCTATTGACTTTATTAAAGGAGCAGTCCTTACTTTGCCAACAATAGGGTATCTCAGTAAGTACATTGTTAAGCTTTCAGTCAAGTTTAACAATAAACTTTCAGTCAAGTTCTTAAGTCAATCGTATTTAGGGAAAGAATAAAGTACATTGTGAAGCAAGATGGACCATTTCGAAGTGGTTGCTTATAATAATAATTTCAACCACAACCTATTGTCTTTCATGTGCACTCATCAAAGAACTATTTTCCTGCTCAATAAGAACCGCTCATATATTATACTCATAGCCACAATCTTCTCCAAGTCATGACACCACCAAATAACTATTGCTTTATCTACAAAATTAATGAATTCACTTGCCTAAAGGGCTATCCACATGCACTCATAAATCTTTAAGCTTTGGTATCCACATGTCTGTAACTTTCCAGTCATATTTTTTATTGGGGTCTAAATATAACCACTTTCATTGCTTTCAAAACTCGAATACATGGTATGAAGGCTATTTCAATGAAAGATTTTCTAATATATAATTCTAGTATATCAAAATTATAGAGCATAATGTTTTTCTCAAACCGTTCTCTCCCAACTTTTTGTTATGTTAGCACCCTATAGGTTTTACAAGTAGAGCATTGCATCATCACGGGCAAATTTAGACTCCACAAGGGGAAGTTGTGATAAGTATAATAAATTAAAATTGTTGCATTAAATTGTGAATAAAATCTATTATAACAGATGGAGTGGTTATGTATGACAAAAAACTCATAAGTAATTAGCTTAGATCTTGAGATTATGAAGAGAGAGAGAGAGAGAGAAGAGTATGAGAAGAGATACAACCATTGGAGTAGATCAGAGGAATAATAAAGAGAAAACACAAAAATGAAAAAAAAAAACAGGTTGGAACATTATATATTTTAAAGTCTTCATATATAATTCCTATAAAAAAAAGAGAAATATTGGTGGGCTCAAAACTAAAAAAAAATCTCTAAAAATATGAGTAATTTACTCATTACATATAATAAGTTACACCTAAAGTATTGAAAGATATATGCTAATATTGTGCATCACACAAGCAATGAAATCTAATAATTTAAATAGTATGTTCTTATAGTTGATTTGTTTTTTTCTCATATATGTTATTATGTGACATTTATGCAAATATTCCTAAAAAATATCCTCCTTCATCCTCCATCTAAAGAGCACACTGTTCATACCTATAATTATGGGTTCTCAAATACAAAGAGATTCATTCTTATATGATATTATTCCAAATAATAATAGCAAATATTGTCATAGAACTATGTATTAAATTTTAAAGTTATATACAATATTTATTTATTTTTTATGTTTAAAGACATACATAAATTTTTTCTCACACACACATTCAAACGTGGTATCCCACATATGCACGAAGCAAAATTCAGTACATCTTGGTTGGAAGAAAAAATTATCAACCACTGCGTCATGGTGGTTTGCAAAAAAATATAAGTATTATGATTTGGTATATAAATAATAAAAAATAAAAATAAATTATATATATGTATATATATATATATATATATATATATATATATATATATATATATATATATATATATATATATATATATATATATATATANTATATATATATATATATATATATATATATATATATATATATATATATATATATATATATATATATATATATATATATATATATATATTGTATGAATAGATAAATTTCGAAAATTAGGGTTTACGGTTTGTGTGTTGCGGGGCTGCGCCATGGCCAAGTTCAACCAAATCCAGAAGGCAAGGCGGGAGAGGATCCAGGATCGGAAGCGTGCCGTTCATGGCGATCCTAACACTCGGAAGCTAAAGCAGAAAGTTGAACCCATACCTATCTCCGGTAAACGTAAGCGAAAACTCTTCAAGAAATGGCGAAGGGTACTTTCTCTTTCTCCGTCCCTTTTAGGTCTTCTATTCGTGCTTTCTCTGAAGAAAAAAGAATTATTTATTTGAGCAGGATAAGAAAGCGGCGATAGAGAAGGGTTTGGTGACTATGGAAGACATTGAGATGGAGGCTGCAGATGGTGCGTCTGTTTTGTTTCCCATTTTTTTAGTATTAAGGCAGAGTGCAATGGATTTTATTTACCCGAGGTCTCTTGTGAAAGTTTTGAACTGTTGATTATTACCTTTCTTTTTCAGTAATGCTGTTTTTCGGTAATGGAACGTTTAATTTTGGATAATATTGACATATCTTAGTTAGGGGAATTTAGAAAGTTTGCGGTACAATTTTGCTATTTTGAGTTGTCGTGCAATGTTGCATTGGATGTTCATCTTCTTATTATCTCTTGTTTCTAAACTGTTCTTACTTATAGGAACTTCTCAAGCTGCAAAGGAGAAGTCTCCGACGAAGTTTCACTTGAAGAAGGCTTCGAGGCTTAGAATCAAGAAATTAAAAGCTAAGGGTAAGCTTATCCTGTCTGAGGCCAATATGTATAACTTCACAATATCTTTTACTTTATTAGGCTGTCACAGTAAAAAAAGATGATGTTTTGCATTTACTTAAGTTGTTTAATTAGAAAAAAAAAGATTAATATTTTTATTGTTTGGCAGAAATGAGTTTAAAAAAAAATATTTGTTTGATATTTTTGTTAAGTTTTTACTTGAAAAAGGGGTGTGTACAGTGGGTCTCTAAGGAAAGGCTATCAGCTGTGGACAGTTTTGCTTGAATTTTCAATTGAACTAAAGAAGGGATTTAGGCTTATAATCAGAATTGGAAATTTTTTGGCTAGTTTTGGGATTTTCACATTCAGTCATCATACAATACCAATATAATTTTTCTGGTTTTGAGTAATTTGTCATCATATATCTTTAATATTAGATACTTGCACTAACTTAAATCCTGTAATGATTGGTTGTCATATATCAATTGACCGCTAGAAGGCTTGTGCACGGTTTGAATGCTGAGAATGAGGTTATGTTGGAATAGGCCAAGTTACTGTCTGTGGATGTAACATGATCCCTGTTTTTCCCTTGCGCAGTTAATGCTTTATGGTTTATATCTTATATGTTACTTTTTATGCTTTGGTGTTCAGTTTACTTTGTTTTTTAGTCTAAACTTAGGTTCTTTTGGTTGGGTTTTTCCAGTTTTTCTTAATGTAAAGCTGTTTGTTTCTGAACAATAGCGTTTTTTGTTTTTTTCTTGGAGGATGGGTGTGTTGTAAATGCCATATGAATGTTTTCCCATAAATCATTGTAGTCTGTCACCATTTTCTGGTATCTGTTTTAAATTTGAATTGATAAAATATTGAAATACCATCAACTACTTCATTTTAAATATCAAAGGGGGAGTAAGTTTTTTTTTTCTTTCTTTTAGATTGTAAAATAGCTCCACAATAATTTTTCCAAATTATTTTCTTTCGGTATTGCATTTGCGCAATAGGCACAACCAAACTACTACAACTAAGATTTTGTCGGCACCGCTTTTGTTGTAGGAAAAACATCTAACAAAAGATAGTACTTCTTTGAATGAAGTATTTTTACAGTTTTTCAAAATTGTCTAAGAGAAGCTATTTAAAGGTGTATTTCACTCTTTTTTAAAGTTAAAATGTTGGTATTTTTTATGTATGTAAAAGCAAAGTTTGGGTGTTAGATATGTAAATACATAGGAATTGGGCGGTATGTGTAGTTATTTTTTCATCAAATAAATTCTTGGAAATTACAAAAGAGATGTAGCTGAATAGAATGAATTAATCTTTTTCCGCCGGAGGAGTTTTTTTCGGGGCAAGATTTACACTCCGAACTTGGCGCGTTAGTATTCTTCACTTTATTTCTATCCAATGTTTGTGCTATAACACGAGCCCAAAGAAAAATCATCCATCTATCTAATATTTTAAGTTTATAATTAAAACTGAATATTTTAGATTTTAATTTATAAATATGATGGAATGTGCTTCCTAATGTTTGTTGTGGTGTATCTCATGTGCAGGAAAGGGCAAGAAAAAATCATCCGGTCAGTCAGACGTTGCACCAAATGATGCCATGGTAGAGTGATTATCTGGAAGCGTTTTATCACTACTTATCTGTAATGCTTTCTCACTGAAGTAAGGCCATTCAGTCAATGATCTCCTTTGAAGATTTAGGCGAGCTCTCAACCGTCTGACTGTTATGCAATTGTTATTTTTGTGAAATATATTTAGCTTTAAAGTGTCAGTTTTTAATTACGTTTTAAGTCAGTTCTACCTTTTTGTTTTTATTGAGAGGGAATTTGGGTTGAATTGGTTGGGAGCTGCCTAAATTCTAATTTTCTCTACGCACAAAAACTTCCCGAGGCTTTCTTTAAAGGTTTAAATTGAAGTAAAGTTGTGATCAAAGCTTTCTATGGAAACAATTCTTTCAAGCAAGCTCGATTGAGCAGGAAAAAGAATTTCTTTCTGAAATAATGAACAATATATGCGTTCACTTTCTGAAGTAATATTAAAAAAATAATGATAAATGATATATTGAGATTTATTTAGAATAAAATATCAGGGATGATTCCTTTCTTGCATGGTGTAAAATATGGGACTTAAATTTCTATCACGTTGATCATTACAAGAGGCCCTGCATATGAAAAATTTTTCTGTGCGGACTCCTGACGTAGCTTTACGTGCGGACCAAGTTATTTCTAAGTCATTTTCAGGTTATTTCTGGGATATTTTTAATAATATTGAAATAATCCAGAAATATCTCAAAAATAAAGACCGCGGGTTATTTCTGGGTTATTTTGGTATTATTGAAAATAACTCAGAAATAACCTGAAAATAACTTAGAAATAACTTGATCCGTACGTAGAGCTACGTCAGGAGTCCGCACAGAAAAAATGCTCCTGCATATGCTAGCGTGATTTTTTTTTCTAATAAGATTAAAAAAAATATTTTTGGTTCATTCATTAATCAGCCAAGCACAAGCGATGATCATTAAGTACACAAGATTTCAGATTTTATTTGCTTGATTAAAAATTTGTAATTTTTAATAATATGCTTTTTAATCGGCATTTGTACCTTACATGCTACACAATTCTTATATAAATTAATTTGGGCATTTGAATAACTTAGTTTTTATGCCTATACGTATATAACATCAGTGCTTTCATATTTATTTGCACAACACTGAAATCTTTAAAAAATCACTATTATTTATTTATTAAAATAAAATACAGAAAAATTCAAGCAGACCAACGTACATAGGGCTGTGAATGAGCCGAGCTTGAGCGAGCTCAGACGGCTCGTGTTCGGCTCGTTCGAAATAGCTCGTATTCAAAATTGACTCGTGTTCGAAATCGGCTCGTGGACAGTGTGTTCTTGTTCGACTCGATTTAAATATTTGTATTCGTATGCAGCTCGTGTTCGGCTCGAAATTGGCTCTCTAAACTAAAATTGAAAAAAATAGATGTAAAGTGTAGGATTCGAATCTGGATCAAATTTATACAAAAAAAAAACACTAACCACATTATCACATGAGGTGTTATGATTTAAACTTAGACATAAATATATATAATNNNNTGCTTTCATATTTATTTGCACAACACTGAAATCTTTAAAAAATCACTATTATTTATTTATTAAAATAAAATACAGAAAAATTCAAGCAGACCAACATACATAGGGCTGTGAACGAGCCGAACTTGAGCGAGCTCAGATTTGGCTAGTGTTCGGCTAGTTCAAAATAGCTCGTGTTCGAAATCGATTCATGTTCGAAATCGGCTCGTGAACAGTGTGTTCTTGTTCGGCTCAATTTAAATATTTGTATTCGTATGCAGTTGGTGTTCGACTCGAAATTGGCTCATTAAACTAAAATTTAGAAAAATAGATGTAAAGTGTGGGATTCGAACCTGGATCAAATCTATACAAAAAACAACACTAACCACATTGTCACATGAGGTATTATGATTTTAACTTATACATTAATATATATAATATATTATTATATAAATAATATATGTAATATATTGTTATATAAAAAGTTATATAATTTTTTTTTTTCGAGCCATTTCGAGTCGAACACAAGTCAAAAAACTGCTGGTCGTGTTTGGCTCGTTTACATTTCGGGCTTAAAAATTTGTTCGTGTTCGACTCGTTAGGCTTAGCGAACGAGTCGAAAACGAGTCAAATTTACAGCCCTAAACATACATGCCACATTTCTTATGCATGAAAAAGTGTTTTCCACATTTAAAATAGTTGTAATTTTTTGTGGTTTAATAAATTTTGGTGGTATGAATGTATAAAATAATATTTAGATGTTAGATTTATAACCACCTACGAATTCTATGGAATGTAAGCAAATGCCATAGCAAATATAAAATATAATTAATATTAAGTTATACTATGTTCCTCAAATGGTATTCTTTTAACCAAAATTGTTGATGCTGGCAATACAAGCTTTAAAGATGCTTTTAAAGTAGCTTCTAATAAATAGCCTCTGGTCTTAACAATCCGCCAGCTAATGGACTGAAAAGCTCTTCGTTAAATAAATTAATAATAATTTAAAATTTGACCACTTAAATAGATATTTCCAATACTAGAATATATATATATATATATATATATATATATATATATATATATATATATATATATATATATATATATCTCGAAGCATATGGGGAATAATTTCTCACAAGAATAAGAAACATTTAAAAAAATGAAAACTAAACTAAATTGGAATACTTTCACCAATCAGAACAATTCTGAACTCTCAAACAAAATTTTAAACAAAAATGAAGGCTATGAAACACACTGAAGCAAAGCCTAGCAGCAGCAAAGACAAACCCACAAAGCACATCATCCACTTCCCATACACAAGTGTTGAACCATCTTAATAAAAGTTTCATGAAGCAGATAATTCAAATACAATGCAGTTTATCAGTTGAGCAGAAATTACAAGTTTATCTTATGAAGTCAGGTGCCCTCAAAGGCCCATTATAAATGAAAAACAATCCTTTTTATTAAACAAAATATGATTCTCAGAATAGAGACACCAAAAGCTAAGAAGCGGTCTTGGTGGGTAGCCATGGTTGGTATCTGGTCCAATCCCTCTGGCCTGGGTTCAGGGCATGACCCTTGGAATGGTAGATATATTCGTCTCCTTCACCCGAGAAATTTTCCTTGTGCTCCACTCCATACCTTTTGGGTTTCAGCATCAAAAGCTTCAAATAAAAAATTAAAAAAACAAATCAGATCAGTCCAAAGGTTTTTAGTAATATATTCAAGTATTTCATTATCACCGAAAATAATAGATTTTCTCCTGCCAAATCTAATTCCATCATTTACAAAGAAAGTTACAACATCAATTTGTTGAGAAAAACTTATCCATGGTTATAAATTTTATAAAAGAATTAAAAAATGATTATAAATTTTATAAGGAGAATGTTTAACTCCGCAGTGTAGCCTACATGGATTGCATCACTGGCCTTTGGAATGACCATAAACAACTCAAATGGAAAAACACTATATATTATATTCATCTGTCACATGCTTCTTGAATTCAACGAGCCTAAAGGTCTTTCAAAATAACAAAAAAGTAGATGGACGGTCTCCAAATGCAGTTTTGCGCATGTTGCATATATGCCTTTCAGCGTCTATCTCGAGCAGCATTGGCAAAACAATATTGTGAGAAAAGTAATAATTTTGAAAGCTATAATAGCTATCATAAATATTTCTTTTTTTTTAAAATAGGCTGCAGCTTAGTGTTAGGCCGGCGCCTACGATGCCTTCCGCCTCAGGCTCCAATGAGCCAAGTGGTCCCATTGAACCCATGCCGAGCCTTCTAAATAATTTGAAGACCTATTTTAGGCGCAAGCCTGAAGAGACAATTTAGTTATTTGGTAGTTATTGTGGTTTGCTAAAAATAAGACTTGATAGGATTAGAGTTGAGGTGGGTGATTGTTGTCTTGAATCTTAAGGTCAAAGTTCTGGGAGAGAATTAACCTCTCAAATTGTAGGTCTATTATTTATGTATTTGGGATTGCGTTATTTTGTGCTGGTGGAGTAAGAAATTTTATATTGCCCTAATCAATTTCAAAAGTTGTCTTGCTCTTATCAACTTGATATTAGAGCCATACATGGGAGAAATGATGGCCCAAAAATTGGATGCATTGGAGGAGAAATTAGAGGGAAATGTGAGCCAAAATAGGTTGAGAATGAAGGAGCATTTCTCATCCATGGAGGGGCGATTTAGGGCCTTGGAAGAAATGATAAAAAAGATCGTGGAGTTCCACACACCCACCGCTGCTTACCGCAATATTGAGCTCAGGTGTTTGGAGTGAACCCGAGCAGTAGCAATAAAAAGGAATTGTATGGCATCAATGTTACGGAGGGGGTAGCATCACCATCTTAGGCAAATTTGGGGCCACAGGAACGAGTTGGACCTAAGCGACAGCATCTAGAAGGAAATGCGCACAATCTGGAAAGCTGGAATGAGTCGAATCAGATGGAACGTGATGGTGGCGTGCAATTCACGCCTACAGATGACTGGGTGAACAACGATTGGTGGAATGAGATGGCGTTGTGCAATTTGGGGTTGCAGAAGATCGATTCATAAAATTTTAGCTTAAAACAGGAGATCACAGTGGGTGAGACTCCAATTGATGGCAGCATCTAACCACGCCAGTGCCTTTTGCTGCGGCAGCTGCGACAACTTTCTAGGCAGAAGACGATTCAGGAGCCTATGGGAACAGACAATCTGATAATGGACTGAGCAAGACAGATGGAAGAAGGGAAATCAATAGGGGTTGAGGAAAAGAATCCAACCACCGCATAATTGGTGGAACAAGCTTCGATCGAAAAAATTGGGAGAAGACTCACACATAGAAATCTAAAGATGCAGATCTTTGAAGGAGATAATGCCTAGGATTGGGGTTTATCACGTGGAGAAATACCTTATTATTAATGGGCTAATTGAGAAAGAAAAATTAATGACAATGGTCCTATGTTTAGAAAGGAAGAATAGCGTCAGCCAATCAGAACATGGGAAGAACTCAATAAATGGTTGTTGGAACATTTCAAAACCATGTGGGAATGGCATTTACAGGAGCATTTGTTTGAATTGGTCTAACAATGGTCTATCATGGATTATAGGAAAAATTTTGAGATGGTATCTGGCTTTTAGAGTGGGATAAAAGAGTAAAAAAAAAATTGGAAGGAAACTTCATAAAAGAGTAAAAAAAAAAAAATTCTAGCAACACTTCGTCATTTGAGATTGCGAGGATTGGAGGAAACAATGAATTAACGTAACAGATTGTTGAGAAAAATGAAATGGAACGGTCAAATAGGAGCAACAAAGTTGTAGCGCCACATTGAAATGCTACTACCTTGACGACACCAAAAACTCAAACATTGATATTTAAGAGAGGTTCTATGGGACATAAATAATGAGCCACAACCGGGAGTGACCTTCAAACACATTACAGAGATGAAGCCACAAGATGTGGAAGTTTGTCCTAGGGAACAGTTACATGAATCAAAATTTATTGTTCTTACAGTACTTGATGAGGAGGAGCTAGGAGATAATGAAACGGAGGTTGTGGTGGAGGTGGACCACCCTTGCTTGGATGTAAGGGTAGTCTTATTGAACTCAGTGGTGGTGTTCACATTGAACTACACTATAAAACTTCGGAAACAGATCAGGGAGCAGAAAGTTAAGATGGTGATAGTTAGTGGAGTCACCCATAACTTCATCTCCACTCAAGTAGTGGAGCAATTGAGGCTTAAGATGGAAAGATAAGAAGCCATAGAGTGATGATGAGGACGAGACAGGTAGAAAAGAGCATGTTTGTAAAGGATTAATTTTGAAACAACAAAGAATTCGGGTGGTGGACAATTTTCTTCCCTTAAATCTAGGGGGCACGGATGTAATATTAAGTATGAAATGATTATAGTCTTTAGGGAGAGACTGAGATGAATTGGAAACTCCTGATAATGGAGTTTCATGAGACAAGAGGGTATTGTTTTTTGGTGACCCTAGTTTATGCAAGACCATGTTGACACTCAAGACTATGGTTAAGTTGATTTAAGATGATATAGGGTTGGGATTCTTGATCGAGTTACATAGCATTGAAGAGACATTACAAAAGGGTTGGGAGGGGCCCTAGATCGGTTCGGTTTAGGTGAGGGAAGGTCGGTCAGCCCGCTCTAAGCCTAGGGTTGTTGCCCACTTGAAGTGAAGCCCCCTTCTAATAGTAGTAGGTTTATTTAAATATTTCTTTGATGTTTAGGTTTTAAATTTTGATTAAGTTCATAAAGCCGTCAACACCTTTTCCCCCTTTTTAGGCTTGTATCCAAGGATTCCGAGTGGTTCTCCAGTTGTATCTTGTTCCTAAAATTGTGTGTATGCCATTCTACTCTTTCCCCACTCTTACATCGATTCTCTTCACCCTCGTCGCGCTCCCTTTGCTGCTTCCACCCAGAAAAATAACAAATATTTCTTTGATGTTTAGGTTTTAAATTTTGATTAAGTTCATAAAGCCGTCAACACCTTTTTCCCCTTTTTAGGCTTTGTATCCAAGGGTTCCGAGTGGTTCTCTAGTTGTATCTTGTTCGTAAAATGGTGTGTATGCCATTCTACTCTTTCCCCACTCCTCTTGCATCGATTCCCTTCACCCTCATCACGCTCCCTTTGCTGCCTCTACCCTAGCTTCAGTGTTATGTTATTGTTCTGTTGCAATTTAAGACTTCCCTGTTTTCTGTTATAATTTCAAAATTTGAATTTAAGTAATAATATATATTTTCTATTGGGTGTTTGTTAAATTTTGGTATCAATTGGTATCAAAGCTACCCCAATCCTAATTTCATCGTAGGGTGACCTAACCATAGCCAAATATTAACCTAACCATAATCTCCCTTGTTGATTTTCAAAATTAGCAACCTTAATTTTTTTCTATGCACCCTAAATCAGCCCCATAAACCCTTTTTCACCTCCCAAACCTAAACCCAAGCCATATCACCGAGGAGAAGTGTTGGAAGCCGAATGAGAACTTACAATGGAAGAGATTGAGTAAAAAATCCGCCTACTTTAACAAAGAGTCGTTGAAAGTAAAGGATCTGTGGAGAGATCACCGTCAATCGTGATAGTGAGATTCAAAAGAAGAGAAATCTGAATCCATCTCATAGTGATGATTCTAGTGAAGAGGAGGATAGGCCACAACAATTTGAGATTTAGCATCAAAGGAGGCAGAGAAATAGAGTGGCTTTTAGAGAACATGGAGGCATGTGGTGAAGTAGACTAACTAGATTTCAAGAGGATGAATCAAGATGACATCATTGAGTGGTTGCATATTGTTGAGAAAATTGTTTTGTACAAGAAAATACCAACTAGGCGGGTGAAGCTTGTAGCTATAAAGCTGAAGAAGAATGTCTCTTTGTGATGAGTCTGAAAAAGAGTGAGACAGAGAGAAGGTAAGAGCAAGACCATTAATTGGGGGAAGATGAAGGAGATACAAAAGCAAAAATCTACCCTCACACTAATAACAAAACATGTTCTTGAGGATATATGACTTTCATTACAGGGAATTGTCAGTAGAAGAGTTCACAACAAATTTTATGCAGTCCATGTTGAAATGTGAGCTGAGGGAGCAGAGGAGAACATCATAGCAGGTATTTGGGAGGTCTGAAGTCAGCCACTAGCCACATCATTCAGTTGCAGCCTTACTGGTCAGTGAGTGATGTTTAGACATTGACCCTGAGCAAATTAGGACCACACCATCATCCAAGCAATCATCTACATTATGAGAAGCCAATAATACACCCGAGAAAGGAGTGAAAACTGTCCAAAAAGATGATAAAGCTTATCAGAGTGGAAAGAAACCCGAGATGAGTAGTACACCCAACATAGTGCCTGATCCACTTGAAAATTACCTATTTTAGTGTACATTTCATGATTATTTTATGTACATTTTTAATAATATTACACTTTAAAAGAAGATATTTGGTATGTTTTTATCTTCAGGTACAAGAAATGAACTTTTGGCGAAAATGAAACAAAATTAGTGTCATTTGGAGTCAAATCAAGCAAGGAAGAAAGTTCTGACCTGACATATTTTGATGTCTTTCTATGCTTAATTTTCTTCACATTTATCACATATTTTTGAATGAAATTACATTTTAAAGAAATGTTAGTTATATCAATTTGGAGCGTAACAGAACTGAAATGAGATAAAACGGTGAAGCTGTCTGAAAGGTGGTGCCCAAACTGGTGCCTAGGCGCCAGTGACAGCGAGAAAATGGCGCCTAGGCGCTAGAAACGGTTGGAGACGGTTTTGGACGACTTTTGGTGGCTCCGTAAGGTTCTAGATGGCCATGCATGCCCCTTGGAGTGGTTAAATGAATCTAGCCACTTGGAGTGGCATTTGAATGAAGAGATGTGTTTCTTGAAATGAAATGGTGTGTCTTTTAGATGAAGAGATGTGTCACTTGGAGAAAAGATTGGTTTTTGCTTGTCTTTAAATAGAGAGGCTTGGCGCCTCTTATGACATGGAATTAGAGGAGTCTAGAGAAGAAACTAGGAAGTGTTTTAGGAGTTTAGCTTGAATTTATGGAGATGAGATTTCTCCATTTTCTGAAGATATTAGTGAGGAATTTTGAGAGATATGAGTAAGAAAGTATGAGCAGTGCATAGATAGATAGGAGATTTTGTTAGAAAAAAAATTTGTCTTTCTTTCAGAGGGAAAAAATTAAGTATTGTGTTCTTCATTATCTTGTAATTGTTGTAAACACTTTCTAGTAAATTTTCTTTGATTTAAATAAAATTTTCTGTTGTGTTTTATTCATGCTTCATAAGTAGTTTTCTTTACTCTTTTTTTTAATATGAAGTAGTGACATGTGTAGGAAAATTTATTTCATGATAGATTTATTTTTATTTTCATGTAATGAGTAATATCTCCTTTTCTTCATTGACATAACTTAAGTGACAATATATTACGTTAAAATCTGTTGTAAGTGAAACTAAGACTCGGGAGAGTGATGATCTCGCAACTCGAGTACTCACATTGTCCGGTTGGCTATTGCGGAACAGTATGGGCGACAATGCAACTTTTAAAGAAATATCATTCATGATCTGTTTCTATTAAAAACTTTTTGGTAACAGATAATTGCATAAAACTAATAAATACTAAACATATCTATATGCTCGAAAATAAGTAGGTAGACATACGTTCTTTGTTGACACTTAGTTTATTACATAATTCTATCAACTCTTTTACTACTTATGTCATTATCTTCATTTTACTTTTCTTTTGTAATGAATTGGATACATGTTTAGGAATTTAGATTTGCTTAGAAATTCTCCTATTTTATAAATGTGGTGATATTTTTACCTGTCATTTATTTACTTTACAAATTGGTCACTTGTATTGTTAAAACCTGTTAAGGAAATTATAAACCCAAAAAAGCTAAGATTTCTTGACTTGTCAGTATCACATTCTACCTTAGAAAGAGCAGTTGCAATCATCTGAAGGGGGTGCAAATAAATAAGGAGATAAGAATTGATGAGCGTAGAATTGATGTTTCTAAGGTGACATACAAGATTTTTTTATCAATTTGGTCTAGAGATTGAAACTAAGAGTCATTAGTAGGCCCTATATAGAGGGCACAATGGGTAATCTAGGAGTGGAAGACTAGAACCTACTCAGCACTACTATACATGCTGACACCAACTTTAGATAGCCAACGTTTTTTACACAATCAAAAGAAATAAAGAATAAGTAATGCTCCTATTTGTCACTACTATATTAAATTTTAAGCATTTCATTCCTTCACATTTTCTAGGTCTACGCATGAGAAGGGTAGTCTTTAACATCTCAAAATTCTCCAAACAATTTATCCAGTTAAGTTATCTTTAGAATTAATATTTACATTTAGAAATAATTGTTATTCTTACATTTAATATTTGCATTTAGAAACAGTTGCTAGATAAAACACATCTTAATCGACCTTCCAACCTAAGACTTGATAGTAGTAGACTAAGATTTTGCCTAAGAGTTTTCCTACCTCGCTTTTCTGTGGGATCGATACTCTGGATTTTAAAAGAAGACTATATATTACTTGAAACGATACGTATACTTGCGTAGTACCCCTAGTGTGTAAACTATTTTCTAAATTTTATAACATTTTGATTTTGCACACTACTCCGCTAAATATAAATTCAGGTCAAATTTTTTGTCATTTTTTTAAAGCTAAATTACTGCATATTTGTGGGTCGGGTCAGTGCCCGCAATGAAGTGTTTCATATGTCATGGGTTTGGACATATACCTCTCGTGGCCCTACTACCAAACTTTTCTCTTTCGCTGAGCAGGAAGCAATCGAAGAAGTTCACAATGGTACTGGAGAAATGGAAGATAGTAAGGATGTGCAAGAGTATCATATGCCATCTGATGAGTGCGCAATGCTTATGGTTCAATGGGTCATTTAGATTGAAGCTATGAGAGAGCAACATTGGCTTCACCACATTTTTTATACCCATTACACTGTGAAGGAAAATTTGTGTCGCGTTATCATCGATAGAGGTAATTATAAAAATATGGTATCTACATAGATGGTGGACAAGTTGAGTCTTAATATACTCAAAGACATTCCTAGCCATATTCCCTAACTTGGATGAAGAAGGGGAACATGGTTAGCATAGATAGATGATGCATTGTATAGTTTTTATTAAAAGATCAACTACATGATCATGTGTAGCGTGCCATGAGCACCTTTCACATTCAATTGAGTAGGTCGTGACTGTTTGATCACAAGACTCGGCATGACGGGTTCAAAAATACTCACGCATTCATCAAGGATGGAAAACATACAGTTCTACCTTCTGCAGAGTCCGAGGTTATAGGTGTTCTTGCCATGAGATGCCAGTGAAATTAATTTTGGTAATGTTATAAAGTAGTGAGATAGAAGGGATGATATCAGACATAGGAAAACAACTACGGAGAGAGTTTCAAGAAATAATGACCGACCACTTACCGTCAAGGCTATTGTCTTTAGGGGAGATGCAACTTGTCTTCACTTCAGATAGGAATGAGCCAACCTTAAGTCATTTTGGAGGATTCTGCGGAGTACAACGTACCCATAGATGGTTGGACAATTAAAGATTGTTACTCGCAGTTTGAGAAACTTTCTCAATTATTTTGTGGGACAGTGCATTCGATAATGAAATCCAGGTGCTTATAAAGATCAAGTTAAAGACACTCCAATCCTAGAAGGTTACAACAACGTCGCCGCCTTCAGCATGACCAACCAGACGCCATATCACAAGAAGTTGGAAGATTCAACACATGAGGTCGAAGCTCCACCAACCCCGATAGATTGACATGGGGGCTGGGCGTGACCCTATATCAATTCGATCCAGGTTGAGGGAGGGTCAATCAGCCGCCTATAGGTCTAGGGTTGCCACCCAATTGGAGTGAGGCCCAATCCTAATCGTAGTAGGTCTATTTAAGTGTTTCCTTGATGTTTCGGGTTTAGGTTTTTTAATAATTTGAGTTTGTAGAGTTGTTGACCTTTATTTCCTTTTCTAAGATTGTATTCCAGAGTTCCGAGTAGTGCCTTCAACTGCATTTCGTTCCTGAGGTGGCTTGTATCCCCTTATACTATTCCATCACTTTCTCTAACATCAATTCCCTTCACCCTCACACTTTTCCCTTGCTAATGCCACCCATAAAAATAGCAATTATGTTATTCCCCCCTAACCCTGCTGCTATCCAGCTCTAGAACCAGTTGTTTCCTATAATTATCCTTATCATCTTGCTGATCATTCACCAAGAAACGACATACCTGTTGTTCCAACTTGTAGCCACCTCGCAGAATCCTTTTGCCTGCTGTTAAACAACCGCCTCGACATCATCTACACCTTAGATTCCACCCTAGTTCTACGATTGTGTTGCTTTGTTGCAATTTCAATTTTTCTTGTTTGCTGTAATTTAAGATTTTGAATTTATTAATAATATTTATTTTCCCTCGGCATTTTGTTAAATTCTGTTATCACACATGATAAGAAGTTGGCAAAGATTTCAACACGGGTCCAACAGCTCTTACAATAGTTTGCAAATGTTTTCCAATTACCACATGGATTGCCTCATCGAAGGGGTCACGAGCATGCAATAAACTTAAGGCTGGGAGTTTCTCCTGTCAGTGTGCTCCCATACTGCTACTACCGGGTACAGAAGGAAGAAATAAAAAAACTAATCCGAGAGATGTTAGAGGCAGGAATCATACAGTCTGGTGCAAGCCTCTTCTCTAGTCCCATCTTGCAAGCGAAGAAGAATGTGAGTGAGCATTTCAGACAAGGAATAAGGAGTACTCGACAATTTTCCTATCTCGATGATTGGATGAGCTATTGGACTAGTTATTTGGAACTGTCATATTTTCCAAGATTGAATTAAAGTTATAATACCATCTGATTCAGATGTGGTTATAAGATGTGCACAAGCCTGCTTTTCAAACTCAAGAGTCACTAAAAATTTTTGGTTATGCCATTCGGGCTCACTAACATCTCGACAACATTCAATTCACTACTGAATAAGGTGTTGTAGCTGCTCCAGATGTATGTGTTGGTGTTCATTGACGATATCCTAGTCTACAACTGTTCCTTAGAAGATCAAATTGATCGCCTGAAGGTGTTGACGGTACTTAGTGAGCACAAGCTATACACTAACTTGCAAAAGTGTTCGTTTGCGAAAAAGGTATACTTAGAACATGAGGTGTCAGTTACATGAGTGTCAGCAGATCAACTTAAGGTGGTGGATATGCTGGATTGGGCACTACTTAAGAACTTGAAGAACTTGAGAGGACAAAAGTTTGTGAAAAATTACAGCTAAATTGCGTGGTTGTTGACAAAGCAATTGAAGAAGGAAAACTTTCAGTGGGGGGGGAAGCAGCGACCTAAACTTTTGAGAAGTTAAAGAAGTTTATGATGTGTACCAATACTGGCGTTATCTAAACTTCAACCAACCATTCATTGTGGATACTGATATTTCAAGCTATATGGGTTAGGTGTAGTCCTCCTGCACTGTCAACGATTCATCACTTATTTCAACCAAGTGCTGATTGCGAGAGCCAGACTCAAGTAAGTTTATGAGCAGGAGTGTTGACCTCACTTTTGGTTGAGGTCTAGCTTTCTTAATTTTAATAGCCTAGGTTCTAGCCATAGAACTTTCCTATTGGTCAAGAAACAGAGGAGAATAATGTGAATTAAAAATAAAAATTATTTGATGACTCTCTGAATTTTAATGAACTAAATACTCTTCGTAGTATTTTAATTCATTATGATCAAGCATTGTTCACCATGGTTTAGGATTTTTAGGGTTTATTCCTTATGACAGAGGGGATGTTATCTGATTTTTCCAAGGTCAGACCAAGCTAGGGTGGCTATTTTGACTTATTTTAATTATACAAATTAAAGTGTTACTTGGAAAATTATGAGGACAATTTTAGCGGGTTATTTGTAATCAGAGAAGACTTAGGAAAAATTACATGATGATTTGAATCATTTTGTATATTTCTATTATTAATTAAATGCATATAGCTTGTATTAATTTATGTAAATTAAATACTAACCAAAAAATTGACAAAATCAATTCAACATTATGCATAAAAATCATATTTACTCACTGTAAAAATTTAAAAATTATTTGACTAGGTTTGAGCATTAAAGTTGATTTTCTAAGAAATCTTATATTTTTTTAATAAAATAATTTACATTAAATTAAATACACTTGAAAAAGTTATGAAAAGTGGTTTCTGAGTTCCTTGTGATCAGGAGCACTTATGAAAAATAAAAATTATTTTTGAAAAAATAGTTGATTTTTTAGCTAACACTGTCGTTGTCGATCTCAAGCCCGGATGTGAAAAGTGGAGGGTTGCGTTAGGTAGTTGACAGTCAACATAAAATTTTGTCGAAAAAATTAATGACATGAATCCTTTTGAACATTGTGTAGGTGTTAGGGCGTCTCTTGAAAGCGAGACGCTGTATAACCTGAATACAGTGAAAAGTGTGCAAGAGCCGATACACCGGCGCCCGGGTGTAGTGTTAAATAAGCAAGGATTCCTACATTACGGGCGAATGCGGGTAAACAAATTAGTCAATGAAACTAATGAAACTAATATCATGATAGGATCTTGGAATATAGATACTCTCAATGGTAAATTAATGGAATTAGTTGATATTATGATTCGTAGGAAAATTAATACCTTATGTATTCAAGAAACTAAGTGGGTTGGAGAAAAAACTAAGCAAATTGATAATTTAGGTTTTAAACTTTAGTATTCTGATAAGAGTCGCACTAGAAATGATGTAGGTGTAATTATAGATAAGAGTTTGAAAGATAATATTGTAAAAATTAATAGAGTTGTAGATAAAATTATAGCCCTTAAGATTATCATTGATACTAAGATTTTTAATATTATAAGTGTTTATGCTCCTCAAGTAGATTTTAATACAGGTCTAAAGATAAATTTTGGAATAACTTAAAAGACTTGATACAAATGATATCTTTTGAAGAAAGAATTTTTATTGGAGGAGATTTAAATGAACATGTCGGTAGAGTGGCAGAAGACTTCAAAAATACTCATGGTGGCTATGATTTTGGAGTAACTAATGAAGAAGGTAGAGCTATTTTAGATTTTGCTTTAGCGTATAATTATGTTATTACTAATACTTTATTCAAGAAAAGAGATGAGCATCTTATTACTAATAAGAATGGATCTAATAAAACACAAATTGTTTATTTTCTGATGAGAAGAAGAGATTGTCGCGATTGTAAAGATTGTAATGTCATTCTAAGTAAAAATTTAAGTGTCCAACATCGTGTATAAGTTCTAAATTTTAAGATTAAGAGTCGTAAAATAAAGAATATTGGGACTCATCATCGTAGAATTAGATAGAGAAACTTAAAAGACACAAATAAAATTATTTTTATGAGTAAAATTCAATATTTCAAATTTTGAAAAATTCATAAAGAAACAAATGTTATGTGGGATAAAGTAACAAACACTATTAAACAAGTAGCAAAAAATGAGCTTGGAGAATCAAAAAAAAATATTTTTATAAATAAAAATAGTTTGTGGTGTAATAATAATGTGCAAGAAAAGATAAAATATAAGAAGTTATATTATAAAAATTGGTTTAAAAGTAAAAGCTTAGAGAACTGGGAAAAATATCAAACGGCCCGCAGAGAGTATAAAAGAACAATCTGTGACACAAAAAATTATGCTTGTAATGATATTTATAATAAATTAGATACTAAGAAAAGTGAAAAATATATGTATAAACTAGCCAAACAAAGAGAAAAAAATTCAAGATTTAACTCAAGTAAAGTGTATTAAAGATGAAAATCAAAAAGTATTTTTCTTAGAAAAAGATATTCAACATAGGTGAGTGACTTACTTTGATAAACTTTTTAATGAAGTTTCTGAAAATACGATCGACCTTAGTGATCTTAATATTGTAAATAATAATAAAATGTTTTATTTTTCCGTCGCATTAGTAAAAAAGAAGTTGAGGAGGCTTTAAGAAAACCAAGGGTGAAAAGTTTGTAGGACCTGATGATATCCAAATTGAAGTGTGGAAATATTTGGGAGATTTGGGAGTTTCTTGGCTTACTAAACTCTTTAATATTATTTTAAAAACTAAAAAGATGTCTGAGTGGAGGAAGAGTATTTTGGTCCCCATTTTTAAGAATAAAAGGGAAGCACAAGAGTGTGCAAATTATAGAGGAATTAAGTTGATGGTTCATACTTTAAAGTTATGGGAGAGGGTAATTAAACATAGGTTAAGACGCATCACAAAGATTTCTGATAATCAATTTGGATTTATGTCGGGCAGGTCTACCATGGAAGCTATGCATTTAATGAGAGGTTTGATGGAGAAGTTCAGAGATAATAAGGAGAATCTACATTTGATTTTTATTGATTTAGAAAAAGCTTACGATAAGGTTCCAATAGATATCCTTTGGAGATTTCTTGAGAAGAAAGGTGTTGATATGACTTATATTCAAGTCATTAAAGATATGTATATTAGAGTTGTTACTTGTGTTCAAACTAAAGGAGGATTGACCAAATATTTTTCTATTTCTGTTGGATTACATCAGGGATCGGTTTTAAGCCCATATCTTTTTGCTTTAGTTATGAATGGTCTTACTGGACATCTACAGGAGGATGTACCTTGGTGTATGTTTTTTGCTAATGATATCCTTCTCGTAGAGAAAACAAGAGAAAAAGTCCATGAAAAACTTTAATTATTGAGGTCTATATTTGAGTCTAAAGGCCTTCATTTAAGTAGAACTAAAACTGAATACATGGAATGTAATTTTAGTAGTAATAGCTCTAGTGACAGAAGTGTGTCTTTGGGTGATCAAATTATTAAAAGGTGTGAACGATTTAGATATCTTGGGTCCGTTGTTCAAAGCGATGGGGATGTTAATAGTAAAATTCAAGTTGGTTGGTTGAAGTGGAGGAATGCTTCGGGCCTTTTGTGTGATAGAAAAGTACCGCTTAGACTGAAAGGAAAATTTTCTAAGACAGTGGTGAGACCTGCAATGCTATATGGCGTTGAATGTTGGTCGTTAAAAGAGAAGCATAATAATAAGTTAAGTGTTGCCGAGATGAGCATGATTAGGTGGATGAGTGGCTTTACACTTAGAGACAAAATGCGAAATGAATATATCTGTGATAGGGTTTGTGTAGCTCCTGTGATGTACAAAATTAGAGAAAGTCATCTTAGATGGTTTGGTCACATTAAACGTCGACCATCTGATGATACGATTAGAAGAGTAGATGTTTTAGATTCGATTTGTGTTAAGAAAGGCAGAGGTAGACCTAGGAAGACTTGGGCTTATTGTATTAAAAATGATCTTAATTTACAAGAACTGAATGAAAATATGATACTAAATAGGACGCAATGGAGAAAAAGGATTCATGTAGCCGACCCCACGTAGTGGGATTAAGGCTTTGTATTTGTTACTGTTGTTGTAATTGATTTTTGAGTTATATTTCAAATTAAAAAAAATTAAAATAGTTAAAAATTTCAAAAATATCAAAATATTTCAAAATGTGTCTAATGGCTTCCTGATCACTTAGAAATCATTAAAGTATTTTTCCTAATTTTTCTAAGTTAAAAATAAATTTTTAAGGGCTTAAAAATGCCCTTAAAAATGAATTTTCCTTGTTTTCCCATTAAAATAATGATAACAAATAAATTAAAAATCATTAAATACAAAATTTGATTATCTGATTTTTTTTTAACTCACAGAAGTTTAATAAAATATAAAAAATAATTTTTGTAATTAAACATTATTTTCCATTTACTTAGATTATTAAATTTGTTAATAATTAAATAATAATAATAAAAGTTTAATTCAAAAATCATGGAATTTTGTCTAAGTATTTCTCTGACCTAAGGGGGTCTCTAGTAATTTTCTCATGAATAAAAAAACTTTCTTTTGGATAGTTAAGTAAAAATCAATTTTGAAAATATTACTTTTCTAAATTTAAATAATTATTTAAATTAAATTAAATTTTGAAAACCCACAATTTCACCTCTAATGTTTTAATTAACCCATGGATAGGACACTCTAAACTTTCAAAGTTATTTGAATTTTGATTAATGAGTTATGACGTTAAGAGCCCCAAGGCAGAAGGGTAACTTTAGGTTTTGGTGTCTTAATTAAACTTAGGATTAATTAAAGAGAAAATGGGTAACCTTGATCCTATTAAACATATTTGTATGACTGAAATAAAATGAGATTAAAAGGTAGAAACTCACAGGTCACATTCTCCATAATAAAAACAAAATTATAATTTCCTTGATTATCATAACTTGGAAGTCAATCAAAATTAAATAATTCTTATGTGATGAGTTTGAGTTAGAAAGATAATATTCCATTGATTTTATGCCCATGTTTGATGACAACGTGATCTTTCAATAAGAATGCATGTCATTTGAAACAAAATTTTGTTAATTACCATTTCACCTATTGTGATTGTTCAGGGCTGGGTAGTAACCTAGGCTTGACATTTAAACTCATTTGATCGGATTTAGGAGATAACATGATTGATGATTAACACATCTTTACACTACAAGCCAAATGTTAACTTTGAAGACTAAAACCTTTACTTACTTAAATTTGTCTTAGGGGGCACCCACCCACATAACTCAAATGAAACATTGATTGATTGAGTGTCTTAGCCTTGGGATAATTAAAACATCAAGTTTCCCTAAGCAATAGGACAACCTTAGCTTAACCTAGGATGATTAATAAAACGATGCGATAAGTTCAAAATGAACTCGAAATATTTCAAGAAATCATCAAAGTGGTTCAGGGTCATGCTACGAGTACATTGAAATTTTTTGAATATTTTAAAGGGCAAATTGAACTTGTTATACTTTGTTCTAAAATCATCCACTAAGATCTTCCAAGACTCAACAAAGTCATAACTTGGGGTTTAGTAGTTATACCTTCATCAACTCCTGCAATTTAAATTCTTTGCAAGATTATATATATGTTGCCAAAGTTGACCTTTCAGGTGGAGGAACGAGAAGAATCGATAGGTACGCTTTTAAATTATTGCATTTACTTTTCTGTACTTCTTGTCTCAACTTGCATGTTAAAAAATGATGTCACCCTGCATGTCAAAATCAAAAACTGTTAGGATAGCTGTAAAATCAAAACTAAAACTAGAAATTAAACAAGATAAAATTCACCGTCACAACATTCAAAATATAAAGACAACTCAATATTTAATCATAAACATTACAAAACAAAAATTGGAACTAAATTAAAATGTCTTTATCGGATGATTGAGAATCCCTTAGAGGAGGTAACATACGGTTGCTAATGAGATTTTTCAGGGTTTGAATGAAATTATGGAATTCATTAAGTTGAATTTAGTAAATTCATTTCGACTAAGTGAATCCAAAAAGAAAATAGTGGTATCGGAAAGAGAGAACCTTAGGATCCTAATCGGTGTCGCTTTAACCAACTTTAACATCCCCTATAATATTTAAATAACTATGAACTTAGGAAACATTTGATTTGACATCATGACTTGACACATTAGAAAACTTAAACTCGCCATGACGATGAGCTTGGAGCTAGCATTGTGGGCAGCATGATCATCTTCAACAGCAAAACATGTCTACACCAGCTAAACTATTTCTTAGAATTAAACAACTAAACCATTCCTTAGAATTAAACGACCAAACCATTGGACTTCGAGGTTGTCCGCCTAGTGCGACATAAATCCTCAAATTTTCTTTAGGCATTTGTAAAACTCTGCTATACAATATAAGCTCTAACTCGTTTTAGGATTCTGAGTTTGTCGTTCGTCACGACATAAATCTTCACATCTTTCAGACTATTTGTGTGATCGTTTCACACAAATGTAAGTCATAATTAATAATATTGACGGGATGAAACATTTCAATATTTCTCCTCTAAATTGAAACTAAACCATAAGGTAAACTGGGAAGTCATTGAAGTTCTTCATAGGATCCGTGACATCCCCTAGTTTTTTTTTTTTCTTTCTTTGGATTTCACAATAAATGTTCCAAATTTGAGTTATTTTCCTTTCACACTTTTCGTTCGGTATTGTCGAAAAATTTTATTCCTTTGACCTCTTTGAAGACAATATCCCCTGATTTTTATCGAGATTTTTCTTAGGCGACTTCGGTTGTCTAAGATGTAATTAACTATAAGGGATTGTTTTTAGATGAAACTATTAAAAACTCAGCTTAATATAAACTCTATTTAATTTTTCATATTAAATAGG
>NEWO01000565.1:408519-424918 GCA_003013225.1 Phalaenopsis aphrodite
TATATATATATATATATATATATATATATATATATATATATATATATATATATATGTAAATTAAAATACTTTCCGAAGCGGGCGACGGGATTCCGATTCCGGCGGCCAACAACTTTCAACGGGCAACTCAACTTTTTTTAGTGCTGACAGGAGCTTATGGTTTTTGTGTTTATTATTTAGAAATGGCGACTTTATCTTTTGGGGTAGTGTTTTATAGCACACACAGATCAACACAACCTTAATTTGCTATTAGAACAACATATTGTGACCGAGGAATAATAGAGGTGGCTATCTAAATTGTTGGGTAATGACTTTAAGAGTCAGTATCACCCCAGATTAGAGAACAAGGCTGCTAATGCCTTATTATGACGGATGGAGAAGATCCTAAGGTAAGAGAGACGGATTAGGAATCAGTCAAGTTTTGGTCATCTTTATTAAATGGCGAGAATAACACACCCAATTATTCGCTAAATGACCAATGTTTATTTTACCAAGGAATCTATATATTATCTCGTAATTCAAGACACAAACATTATTGCAGAAGTTTCATGTTAGCGTTTTCGAGGGTAATTCAGGCGTGCTCAAAACGTACCAGAGGATATCATCAAAATTGTATTAGGTGGGAATGAGAAAAGGCATGATCTCAAGGTATAATGTATTCCAAAGGCATAAGCTACATGTTGTAAACGCCCAAGGGGTTGCTACAAACTCTAGCATTACCAATGATGGTATGGGAGGAGGTGACAATGGAATTCATTGAAGCATCAGCTCGGTCAGAAGAATTTACGGTCATTTTGGTGATGCTGAATCGGTTGAGCAAATACACTCACTTTGTACCACTACATCATCCCTACACTCACTAATGCTTTTATATAGGAGAAATGTTTACATGTAATTCTAGAATCGATAATGTTGAATCGAGACAAGGTCTTCTTGAGTCATTTTTGAAGGGAGCTATTTCGAATATAAGGGATCGTATTGAAGAAAAGATCAACGTTCCACCCACAGATTGATGGACAGTCCAAAGTTATAAATCAAGGTATAGAAATCTGTTTGCGCTTCTTTGTATCCGAAAACAGTGGGCTAAATGACTATCTTGGGCAGAGTATTGGTACAACACATCGTATCATACAACTTCTAAGACCACTCCTTTTAAAATCTTGCGTGGCCACGATGCACCTCATTTGGTGCATTATGACACAGTACTACACCGTGTCTCCAGTGGATCCGTGCTTAGAAGAGAGGGACAAGATGTTGGTGAAAGTGAAGACATCGAAGGGATGTGTGATTTGCGGTATGAGATAAGATGTATCTAAAACTTTGACCCTATTGATAGAAGATATTGTGCCGACATAGAAATGAGCTCTCCCCATGTTATTTTGTTTTTTATGAGATCATTGAGCGCAGTAGGGAGGTGACTTATTATTTATAATTGTCACTTTCGTCGACACTCCATCCAATATTTCACGCATTGCAACTGAAATGTGATGTTGGTGATAAGGTGTCCTCTTCCTCACTGCCCCCTACTTTGACTGGGGATATGAATGTTCCTTAGAGGCACTTGAGTTAAAAGGAGTGCTCCAAGAATCGACAAGTGGAAAAGAAGTGTTGATTAACTGAAAAGGGTTGCCAGATTATGATGCCACGCAGGGATCATACGACTTGATCCAACAACCCTTTTCTCTCTTCCACCTTGAGGACAAGGTGTCCTATTGGGAAGGGAGTAATATTAGACCAGCGCCAATGGCGCCTTTTGTCTTGGGTTCCACTTAGCCAAGTGGTCCTATTGAATCTACACTAAGCACGCCAAATAATTTGAGGATCTATTTTAGGCACAATTCTAAATGGGTAATTTAGTCATTTGTTAGTTATTATTTTTTGGTATAAATAGAGGTTAATAGGATTAGGGTTGGGGTATGTGATTGTTGTCTTGAATCTTATGATTGGAGTTTGGGAGAGAATAGCCTACCTCTCCCACTGTAGGTCTATTATTTATGTATTTGGGATCATGTTCTTTGTGCCGGTGGAGTATATTTTATTTTGCCCCAACCTTTGTGCAAACTTGTCTCATTCCTATCACTTTCTCATAGCTATCATACTCAAACAAATATGATAAAAATCGGCACATAAAAATTTTGTAAAGCAGAAAAAAATAATGACTAAACGAAAGTGTCAGACAACAATCTAAGAAACAAAACAGTTAAAATGCTTTCCCAAACAGACATTTAGCCTCTTCAAGCTTAATGAACCTGAAAGGAGCACAAATGACATTGTAGGTTTTGACACAATTCAATCTCAAGACTTATAAAGTATCCACTTAAAATTGGCTTCCTTTTATTTCGTTCTGACAAAACAACGAAGAAAAAAAATGCTGAATCCTACCTCATCGCCAGTATGGTCAGTAATGAAGTGCAGCCAGCCATGCCATTCAGGCGGAACCTGAGATGCATTATACCTGCTTTTTTGAGCATACTCTACCCACCTGTGCCTTCCTGTAAACAAAATTCATAAACTCAAGCTCTCAGCATTTCTTGATTACCAATATCTTAGTAAAAACTAGAAGTTGAGATCTCTACAGGCATTCTGAACAAATCAATTAAAAGCATCAAAACTTCAGCAACAGCAGAGGAGAAAAAAATGCACGATTGTCGCTGAAAGTCATCAAACACTGAACAATTAATCATTGATTGAATTTTCTGAGCAATAAAACGGTATTAAAATTTACTTTGGAGACGTAAAGTTTGTTCGGGACGGCTGCAATTTTTCATAAAGATGATCATAAAGTAGTGGGGAGAATAGTTTTAAGAGCTATGGCGGGAATTATCAATATATATTTTTTCCCAAGGAGCCATGCATCATTTTTTTTTTTACAATCATGACATTTTAATAGATCTAGTTGCAAGAAACACCTTCTCACCTAAAAAATTATAAAAAATAATTCTCTAAACAGAATAGTGTGACGGTTTGAAATGCAACGCAGCCATAAAGCTATACTAAATGGACCCCTAAACTTGTTGATCTAATGTAAATTTATTTAAAAAGAGAAGTAAAATTAAAGCAATTAAAAAAAAGCAACTGAATTGTTTGAGTTGAATTCAAGAAAAAAATTAGATTTTAAGTACTTCTTTTCAAGAATAAGAGAAACAAATGCTAGAACAGCTTATTCATACCATATTGGGTATCATCCAGTCTCTCATAATATTTATTTCCAAATTTATCAACTCCGACAATGGTAGCACCAATATTGTGAATTTTAGTTTGCCTGAAATACATTATTAAAATCATAACAGGTGACATGGCTGCTGAATTAGAAATACAATCCATAAAAAAAGCATTACATAGAGTGTTATTCTACATTCAGTTTTCTAAAAAAGAAATCCAAACTTGAATTTCTCATAGCAACGTTAACAAAACACCGCTCTAAGAAAAACATTATAACAACACTCCATAAAACTATGGGGTTGTTTGATTTTTTGAAAAAAGAATGTAGTGTTGATAGAATACAGAGTACTTAAAACTTATCGGCGTTGTTTGATCGGCTGAAAACATAATGCAGTGTACTATGAATACAATGCAGAAGTAACGCATTGTATTTGAAATATTTTAAATTTTTTTGGTTTGAAGTAAAATAAACGTGTTTCATTTTTTTTTTATTTGACTTGAAGTAAAATAAAAATATGTATTTCATAATATGTGAGGTCATAAATTAATGGTAGTGGTGGTGGTGGTCGGACGTGGCGTCTAGCGGCAACAGGAATTGTGGTGGCTGACAGCGATGGGGATTGTGGTGCTTGGCGGCAACAAGGACGGTGGTGGCTGGTGGTGGCAGGGACAGTGGTGGTCGGCTACAATGATAGTCGGAGAAGAGGTGGCGACAGTCGATAGTAGTGACGGGAGATGAGGGGCAGTGGCGACGCAGTGACCAGAGGTGGCTGCGACCAGTGGTTAGCAACAGGGGTGTGCGATCGGCGGCCTGCAACAGCAAACAAAGGTGGTGGTCGATAGTAGATAGCTATGGCCGAAGGTGGCAACTGGAAACACAATGACTGGAGTTAGCGGAGGCAATGGCGGGTGGCAGCAGGAGGTGGCTATAGCTGGCAGCGACAGACAACACTTTGTGAAAAGCTATGCATTTGATACTCGGCCAAATCCATCAAAATCCAAGTACAGTGAAAATGAACTAAGAAATGATTTCTAAATTCATTCGTATTTCACATTGAATTTGTAAATCTATATGCCAAACACCTGAATCCTAAATCCATGCAAAATGAATGCAACGCCCTCCTTTTGCAACTAACCAAACAACCCCAGTGTATTCGAAATACTTTAAAGTTGTTTGGTTTGATGTAAACTAAATGCAGGAAATTACATTAATATGTTTGATTTGAAGAAAAAGAAAATAAATATAAAACATGGTCGACATATTAGTGGCAACTACCGGCGGCTGCAATGTCTATGGCAGGTGACAAAGAGTGGTGGCTGCCTATAACTGGCAGCGGTGATTGCAAACAGTTGGCGGCGGCGGCAGTATTAATAGCAAGCGACTGGCAATGGCGACAGTGGTTGCTTAATGCAGGCAATGACAACAGTAGCCGGTGGCGACACTGTTAATAGCAAGCAACTGGCAATGGTGATAGTAGTTGCTCACTGCAGTCAATGAAAACAGTAGCCGACAACGACAACCAACGACAATGAGAGGTAGGCAGTGTATTAGCGACAACAAGCTATAGTTTATAGTGCATTTGAAAATCTCCCAAATCTAACGAAGTTAGAATACAACAATTTTAAAATGTTGGATAAATTCTAAATTCATCAAAATTTTACATTGCATTACATTTCCATCAAATGAAATGTAAGAATTTATAAATCCCCTCCATTTAATTTACTTTTACATCATTAATGCATGGAATCAAAAGTGAATAAGTAGAGATAGAACCGATATTGGTTGTTTTTTTCCGAAGCTACTTTTAGAGTTGAAAACAAGAAATGTAATCATCCATAAAAGATCGAATAGGCAGGGATGATAGAAGTTAAAACCAATGGAGAGTTCAATCATTACTCAAGATGAAAGCTAATGACATACTAGACAAATGTGAGCTGGATGTCAAATGGTACAAAGTATTTGGGTAATGTATCATAGACAGACTACACATATAAGACAATTCTCATTTCATTCTCATAAAAGTTGCCATATAGTGATAACAAAACCATTTCTCACTCTATTCTAATAGAAAAACTATTTTGAAGCCATGAAGTGAGGCGAATAAGAATTAAAACATCAATTCATGTTGCAAATCACCATTAAGAAGTCAATAAAATACTGATAAACTTCCAATACCAAAACAAAAAGCTAATGCAGAAAATGAAGCAGCATCATATGTTGGAAGGCCTAACAAATAATGTCCGAGTGGATCAGTCTTCGAAAATAAATGAATCAGACTAAAGCTATCTAATAAAAAAGACTACAGCTATCTAATGAAAAAGACGTTTATTGGCTGCAAGAAGCTCCAGCCAATGCAGGTTTTGAGAAAAGGTCCCGGGAATAAAATACAGACGTAATTGGCTGAAAGAAGCACCCAACAACGCAGGCTTTGGGAAAGGTTCAAGCATCCTTAACCCTACAATGCAGAAAGATTAATTTTGTTTCTCAAGCCCATGACTTCTAGATCAAAATTGAGGTAAGTTAACCACAGCTAGCATAGCCCATTATTCTTATTAAGGCTATCTGATAAAAGGGTGAAAAACATTCGAGAAAATAATAAGCATGCAGTTTTTTAAATAGGAAGATTTACATACATACCACTTAATTCCTATGTATTTACATATCTAACAATCTAAACTTTAATTTTTACATATTCCACCATGTCTATGCATGAAAGATGCATTTCACTTTTTAAAAGTTAAAATATTGATACTTTTGAAGTGTAAAAATCTGAGAAAATTCTAGAAGAAATCTGAGAAGATCAGGGAGGATTTGATTGAGATAACTTAGAAAACACTTGATTACTTTATTCCTTTCCTATTCTAAATTACTTTATTTTTTATTTCAGAATATTTCATTTCCTAATTTAGGTTGAATACATATTTGATAAAGTTAAAAATTAGGAGAGAATATTTCCCCTAAGTATATATGTACTCTACATGTGAATAATAGTATCAAGAGAATTATTTATCTCCAAACTTATTTTCTGCATAGTATCAGAGACATAGGAAACAAACCATATATTTTTCCAACTTCCCTGTAGCCACTGCTCTTCTTGCAGGGCCTATGTCAAAGCTTCTCCCTGTAGCCTCCAGAGCCGAAGCTTTTCCTAGACCCTCCCTATAGGCCAACCTGATCCCTGCTTCAATCCCCACCATAACCTGTGCAAGCAGAGTTGTGGGTCTGTCAGTGGTCAAAGCAGAGTAGTGAATATATAGTTGGTTTCCTGCAGGGCTGTTGGATTGTGTGGTTGCTCATCTGATTGGAAGTCGCATTGGAACTGATCAGAGCAAGCAGAGTCATGGATCTTGAAAAGGATAGCAACAAGCAGTTCCGGTTGCCATTCCCTAACTGTTGCTGGCTTCAAAAGGATCACAGCAAGGACCTTTTCTGAGCAAGCAGAAACAGTTGTTGTTCCCACCTATTGCCTACCTCTAACGGTTGATATCCTACAACATGTACAACCCGGCGAGCAGCATCCTGAATTCCTTCCTCTTTCAAAACTTCAACTTTAAGCGGGCATAGAGCCTATGACCAAGAATACAGATGCCAAACATGATTCCAGAGCTTAATTCTGAATTAGAGACAGGGGACTCTGCCACGCGACTACTGAGCTCTCTAACTTTATCACCAATCATAAATTAAATGGCCATAATTTCTTTAATAGTACCAATCCGTATTTATATATATTTGCGAGAAAGAGAAAGAGGAACATTTCACGGGAGATGACAATTCATGAGATCACTGGCCCCAACCACTGTACATAGAAGAATTGAGACCGTATGATTATTTTTTGGCTAGTCAATTCAATCATCACTAAAATAGGAGAAAATTTTTTGCTCTACAAAACTGCCAAAGAAATTTGCGAGACTGCAAAAGAAACATATTTCAGCACTAAAAAAACTGCTGAATTATTTAAGATCGAAACCAAGGTTCATGACTTTCATCAAGGAGAACTAAGTGTCACCAAATACTTCAACACTTTGACAAAGTATTGGTTACAATTAAATATATTTGAGACACATGTGGAAATGTTCACATGATGTCGTGATGTTTAAATCCATCATCAAGAAGAAGAGAACCGTCAAATTCTTAGTTGGACTAACTCAAGATTTGGATGAAAAGAGAGAGAGGATCATGGGAAATTCCAATGCAACATTCAAATCGACCAAAACTTCCATGGCATGATTCAAACTCAATTCCAATGCAACATTCAAATCCTTAAAACACATAATGCAAAGAAATACTTCAACTCCATCATTGGATCACTTATCCATATGAGTTAATGTATTGATATCCCACAATAAAATTTGAGATAGCTAAACGAAAGAACGAGCATCTCCTTGAGATATTAAGCTCAATTATGATGATCTATCAAGTTCCTAAACATTTTTGGGAGAAAGCAGTTATTACTACAGAATACATTATCAATTAAATGCCTAGCCGGATACTTAACTTCATAGCACCTCTTCATATTTTGTTGGTTACTAATCCTCACATCAGAGTTTTATTTTCTACAATCCCACTCAAAATCTTTGGGTGCATATCCTTTGTTCACGTCCACTCCCACAATCACACAAAACTTGACCTACATTTATCAAATATAATTTTTTTGGGTATGCCACCAACAAAAGGGGTATAAATGCTATTCTCCTATTACAAAAAAAAATACCACAATTTTATGGATGTCACATCTTTTGAAAATCAATCATACTAACTCGAATCTGATATTCAGGGGGAGAGTGCACATGAACATAAATTTTGGGATGTACTTGAAGACACTTACACGGCCTCACTACCTATTTCATCTAGCCCTCCTATCAGGATTGAGAATGCTCAACCAATGCAGTATGAAGTGCAGAACAAAAAAATTCATGTAGATACAAGGAAGAAAAAACCTTACGTAGGTAGAAGACAACTTTGCAAGGACCAAACCACTCAAACCAAAACCAGGTTCACATTCACTTGAAATTTTGTGTGAGTCTAGTACTCATGAGTTATCCCCTTCCTCTTTTAATGTTGGAGACAGGAAAAGCTACATTAGATATCCAATTTAGGAGTATGCAGCTTATATAAAGCAATCCACATCCGATAGAGTGTTTATATCTAACATTGATAGTGTGCAGATTCCTAAATCCATTTATGACGCTCTTGAAAATTCAGAATGGAAGAAAGCAATGGAAGAGGATATTCAAGCACTACAGCATAATGACATATGAATTCTTACTGAATCAACTAAGGATGAGAAGACGGATGCAAGTAAGCATTCAACATCAAATACAATCTTGATGAGAGTATTGAGGGATTTAAAATCAAACTTATTGCAAAAGATTTTACGTAAGCCTATGGGATTGATTATCAGGGAAACTTCACACCAGTTGTCAAACTAAATACAATCAGAGTTATCTTTTCAGTAGTAGTTAACAAGGAATTGAGACTGCATTAACTTGACATAAAAAATATCTACCTGAATAGAAATCTAGAAGTTTACGTGAAAATAACACCAAGACTTAAGAATGATTCCAAAACACCTATTATGCAAATCGAGGAAGTTTCTATATGGGATTAAGTGATCACCAATAACGAGGTTTGAAAGATTCATTAAAACAATAAAATCTAATTAATATTCTCAAAATCAACCTGATCACATTATTCATAAAACTAGGGTTGTCAAAACGGCTCGTTCGCGAACAACTCGTGTTTGATTCATTCGCTAAGTTAACGAGTCGAACACGAACACTTTTTTGTGTTTGATATATAAACGAGTCGAACACGAACAAAGATTTGTTCGTTCGTGTTCGGCTCATTTTGATTTGAAATACCATTCATCAATTATGTATATATATATATATATATATATATATATATATATATATATTGATGAGTAATATTTTTAAAAATTTTAATTGACTACTAGGCTACAAAGATTTATAGTCAATTAAAATTACTAATTTAAAAAATAGAATAAAAATATATTAAATAAAATTTAAATGAAGTTTTAATATAAACAATAAGATTTAAGTTTGGCCCCAACCCATATCATCCTACGACTGCGTGATTAAGGTTGTCAAAATGAGTCTTTATTCGTGAACAACTCATGTTCATCTCGTTAAGCAAACGAGTAGAACATGAACACACTTTTTGTGTTCGAAATATAAATGAGTCAAACACGAACAGTGATATTTTTTAACGAGCGAGCACAAGCTGAGCCTGGGCTCGCTAGTGTTCGACTCGTTTATGCCCCAATATAAAACACACAAAAAAGATAAGATTGTTGCACTGATTGTATGTGTGGATTGACCACAACTTCTGTATTTATCATTGTCTTCCTTGCTGCCCCTCCAGTTGATATTGATGGTATTCGTGAACCTATTTCTGGGTGTCTCTACTTTATGAAAATAATATTATCTCAGGTGTCATTATTCTTCCGCAACTATAGGTTTGCATTTTTACCCAATATGAGAAGCAACATTTGTTGATGAGTGGTTGATATGATTCTTCCTGATGACGATAACATAAAATTTTTTAGAATTAAAAAAAATTGTTTATCGTAAAGTTTGAAGTTATGGACCAAAAAACATGGGATGTTTTTTAGGTATGGAGACAACAAGGTCCAGAAAATGTATAGTTATATCATAGAGGAAATACATCCTAGACCTACTAAAGAAAACAGGGATGATTTGATGCAAACATGTTGATACTCTAATGCACTCCAATAATTCTAATAGAGAAGAAGAAGAAAACATGTCTGTGAATAAGAGAAAATACCAAAAATTAGGAAAAACTCAATTATGTCATATAATTGGCCAGTTATTTCATACTTTGTTGGTATTGTGAGCAAACAAATGAATAGCCCAACTGAAGAATATTTGGAGAAAGTATATAGGATTATGAGATTTCTCAAAAAGACTCCTAACTATGGATTAATTTTTGAGAAAACCAGAAACCAATAGATGGAAGTTTATACTGATGCCAGTTGGGTTGGGGAACTTATTAATAAAAGATCCACCACATGTTACTGCTCATATGTATGGGAAAATCCGATTGGATGGAAAAAAAAAAACAAGATGTCATTTCTAGTAGTGCAGAATTAGAGTATAGGGCATTTGTCTAGGGAATCTGTGAAAGAATCTGGATTCATAAATTATTAAAATAACTGAGATGTACCTCCAATAGGTCTATACAGATATTTTGTGAAAGTCAAGAAACTATCATTATTGCCAAGAATCCTATGCATTACGACAAGGCCAACCATATTGATGTTGACAGACACTTTATCTTTGAAAAGGTTAACGAGGGAATTATACAGCTAAGCTACATTTAGACAAATCAATAAGTTGATGTCTTCACCAAAGCTCTTCCTTTAAGCACCTTCTCAGAGTTCAATACCAAGCTTGGTCTCGACAGCATCTACGACCCAAGCTGAGGAGTGTGGAAATTTGAGAAGATCTTGGAGGAATTGATTGGGATAACTTAGGAAACTATTTATTAATCATATTCAATGTTATTTTATATTTTATTTCAGAATACTTCCTTTACAAAATTTAGGTTAGATATATTGGTAAGTTTTTAAATCAGAAGAGATTGTTTTCCCATATATATATGTTTGTGTGTTTGCCCCGCCTATGAATAATAGTATCAAGAGAATTATTCCAATACAAACCTATTTTCTATAATGTGTTATGAAAGAATTGAGTGATGTCAATGTAAAGGAATTAGATACTTAATAAATAAGAATTGGGTGGCATGTATATAAATGCCCCTTCTAAATATTATTCACCAAGGTGTACATTAACAAGTTCTGAAACATCATAAATCTATTTAGCTACTGCAGTCGAAGGATCCCTACAATACAATCACCAAAGATACAACCTGTACAGGCATCCATCACACAACTAGTGTGTTACTAGTGTAGGAACTCACAATAGATTTCCATCGAAAATGCAGTTCCTGTAAAAAGGAAAATCAAATAATTAAAAAGGGTCTGCCAAACAAAAAAAAAATGTTTTGACGAGGAGCAAAAGCTGATTAAAGAAGAAAATTTTGTCAAAAATTATTTCAAACGAAACATATTGATATTTGCTATAAAAAATAACTTTCAAAAACCATTTCAAAATGCCAAAAAAGCTAGTTATATCCCTAAACAATAACAAAGGGATGTCAATATCTTTAGAGTCAATCAAGAATCTGAAATAATAATTTTTAAACCCAGCAAGAAAAGTAGGCCCACAGGCATGAGGTTTGTTCGAATATCAAGAAGCATCAGTGACTAAATTAGCAGCCGTCAATAAATAAAACGCAGGATAAAAATGCAAATTTCTATCAGCAATAAAAATGTTTTCCTCCTAGTAAATCTCAAGATTTTATAAAAATCCAAGTCATACACATGCACATTGTCTTGCCCATTGCTTATAAAATTTTCAAATATGGACTGAATAAATTGGTCTATTCAACATTTTCAAAGCAGGCATACATTTTAGGACCATTATGCCAAAGGCATAAAGATGTTGTACGTAAGGAAAGCTCTGCTTCATAAAAGAAATTAGAAAGCATACCTGTGATGCAAATGCTTAAGATTTAAATCTTGTATATTGTGCATACCCAACAAAATTTAATGCAGGTTTATTTATCTATCCTCCAAAAAAAATAGGAACCCGGATTCTCTTCTTCTTTGTCTCGAGATATGAACCAAATGCCTCCACATTGGATATCAAAGGCAATGTCATTAGGGTATGTTTGGGGCAGCTACAACTAATACAACTTATCCAGATAAACAGTTTATCCTGATAAACTGTTAATCAACAGCTTATCCTAAAAAACTGGTAGTCTGTGTGGTTTGTGCATTTGGAAAACAGGTGGTTTGCAGTTGGTTTTGGATAAATGACCACTCTGCCCCTAATATGGATAAGTTGTTTGGTTTGTGCGTTTGAAAAATAATTGATTTGCAACTTTTTCTAGATAAATGACCATTCTAACACTGCACAATGTTGTTATTTGCAACAAAACTATAACAGCTACACATTTGACAGTTGAGAACCTAAAAAATCACTTCATAACAGTACAAAAAAAGGATATACGCCTCACTTAAGAGTGAGTATCAAGAAACATAATAAAAAAGAAATAACATATTAAAATTATAATTAAAAGAATGATAATATTTATTTTGAAATGTAGAAGCAGGTCATGAGCAACGTTCTCTGGTTGCAACACCGTCGAACCCCGAGCAACATTGTCCGGTTAGGATACCGTCGAACCTCGAGCAACGTTCTCCGGTTGGGATACCATCGAATCCCGGTCAACGTTGTTCGATTCGGATACCGTAGAATCAGCCGAACTGTCTGCCCACCTGAAGAACTTACTGTCGTCCAATCCATCTGCCCATCGCGGGAACTTGTAGAACTGCCGCCAGTAGCTATGTGGGTTGCGCGACTTGAACAACAAAAAAGGCAGTTCGCAGTGACATAACACTTGCCCGGAGTTCCCCAAAAACTTGTAGCTCATCTTGCTACATTTATTCAAGAGAGAACACGACATTCATAAAATTAGATGAAATAAACAAAAATAAATGTGGAATTTGAAAATAAGAAACCGTATAAAATAAAGAAACGAAAATTTGATTAACAAAACAGACACAAGTACTCAAAGCACCCATAAGATCGAAAGTGTCATCGTGTATCTCAGAAGCCTACAAAAACAATAAAACAAAAAATATACCGTGAAATTTTCAAATCCAAAAATATACCGAACATAAATATACTTAATATAAATAAAAAAATAGCAGGTGTAGGCCTCAGAGAAGTAACTAAACCAACCAAAAAGATTGTCACAACAAACAGACAGTAGACCTTATAAAAAAATAAGTTCTTGGTTCTTTTTAACCCACGTGAGACCAACGTCCAATGGCACGTGTGTTTGTCACCATAAAAAACCATCTAATAGATCCTCATGTACCGATGCACCGACAAGAAAATAGGACCTCAATTGCCTTCATTAGAATTTCACATGCAACACCAGCGGATAACCCACGACATGTGTCACATGTGCATATCACCAAGAAAGTTCATTCTTGTGGATTTTCATAAACCGAAACACCAAAAATAGAAAAGGATCTCGATTTTTTTTATTAGAATTTCACATGCAACACTAAAATAACGACGAATTGGCCATCCAGAAGAACTCATAAGGTCATATGTTTCATCATTGACCTCACAAACCCACACAAAAAAAAACAATAAAAAAGATAACATAAAAGCGCATTAAACATGTTAATATCATAAAATCAAAATTTATAATGAAACGTACAACGTAAGAAAACAACATCTAGTCTGCAAAATAAAGAAGATTGGGTCAATCAGCAGCCACATATAGCATCTGTGATACGCTCCCTCAAAGCAGACATCTCCTCTGCACCTTCGTCATCCTAAGTATCAAATTCATGTTATTCCATCACAGCCTCTGGTATAGGCTGCCCAACCTGAAATTCGAATGCTTCAGGCGGAATATGCATCTCGTTATCGTTAGTCATACTGAAGTTCATATCTGACTGAGAGGGATGCTGTATAATGAAATTGTGAAACGTTATAGTTGTCACCACAATATGTACCTGTTTAAGAAATGGGTAAGTCAACATATCGCGTATGATGACCAATTTTTTCTTTCAAATCTAAAATATTCGTTCAATCACCCCGCGTAAAGAAGAGAGACGTTTGTTGAACATTTCTTTTCTACCACGTGTAGTGTCACTTGATCTCTCAAAATCAGGAATGTGGTATTTGTTGTCTGTAAATGACTTTAGATACCCCCTCTATAAGGGATATCCAGCATCCACCAAATAATATTTATCTGTTATGAATAACACTATTAGTGACTATTGATAACAAAAACTAATAGGTTAAAAAAATTAAACTAACCTAGAGGAGGGTGAGGGAAACACTGTCTACTATTCCTCTTTTCATAAGAAAAAAACGACTGTCAAGTGCAGTCCTTTCTCATCCGACCATTACAAACGTGAAACACATGTTGAAGTCACATACGGACATCACATTTAAGGTAGTTGGATAGCACCAACCAAAATACGCCACATTTTCATGGTTGGGTGGTTCGACATCCACGCGCGTACCGTCAATTGCCTCAATGTAGTTCTGTTTAGATTTGTTAGAGATGTCAATCCCAGCACACTAATTACATTCGGAAGTAAACATACTGTGCTAATAAAAACTACCTTGAAAAATGACATGTAACACGGGTTAATAGCATTTTTTTTCTAGAACTATACCGAATGAAGGATCCTCTGACTTAATTATATGGGACGCTGAGCTAACTAGTGCTTTCAGACCTTCGGAGAAATATTGGCTTATTGTCTCTGAGGAATGTTGGAATCATTTCATAGCTTCTCTAATTGATTCGTTCTGAGATAGAATGTACAGTGTTATTGCCAACACCTCCCATGTAATGGTTCCGGAAAAACCCTACAGGTCGTGGCTGCTACATAGCTTGTTAAATAGATCCAAAAATATGGGCACAATCATGCAAAATATAATGTTGAATCTTATTAGATGTCAAACTAACATCACGCCCACCCATTTATCCCCAATAACGAATGCCGTTATGCATGGTGATCGAACAATGATGGAGCGGTAGTATTCTAAAAATAATATAACAATCGTCGTAACCATCCTATAAGGTAGCTTTCATTAGCGCATTATGTTTACTTCTGAATATAATTAGTGTGTTGAGATTGACATCTCTAACAAATCTAAACAGAACTGTATTAGGGCAATTGATGGTACGCACATTGATGTCCGACTACCTAGTCTTGAAAAGGTGATGTACATTGGTCAGTGTGGTTCAACTACCCAAAATGTGATTATCGTCTGTGACTTCAATATGTGTTTCACGTTTGTGATGGTCGGATGGGAAGAAAGTACACATAACAGTCATCTTTTTACCTATGCAACGACGAATAGTACACAACACTTCCCTCACCCACCTCCGGGTTGGTTTAAGTTTTTTTAACCTATTAATTTTTGTCATAAATAGTCACTAATAGTGTCTTTTGTAACTGGTAAATATTATTTGGTGGATGTTGGATAGCCCTTACAGAGGGGGTATCTAGAGTTATTTTCACACAAAATATCATATTCTTGATTTTGAGAGATCAAGTGCCACCGCCCATAAGAAATGTTCAATAAACGTCATTTGGGGTATCCCAACCACATATAACACTCTTCGTTGCGCGGGATACTTGAAAAGACATTTGGGGTTTAGAAAAAAAGATGAGTCATCCTACGCGATATGCCTACGTACTCACTTCCTAAACAAGTACATATTGTGGTGGCAACTATGACGCTCCACAATTTCATCAAACGACATCCCTCTCGGTCATATACTGACTTCAGTATGGCTGACAATGACGAGATGCATATCCCGCCTGTAGCATTCAAATTACAGGTTGGACAGTCTATACCAGAGACTGTGATGGAGACACATGAATTTGACACCCAGGATGACAAAGATGCAGAGATAGGTGCTTTGAGGGAGCGTAACATAGATGTTATATGTGGCTGTTGATTGACCCAATCTTCTTTATTTTGCAAACTATATGTTGTTTTCTTACGTCGTTTGTTCCATTGTAACTTTCGATTTTATGATATTAACATGTTTAAGGGGCTTTTATCTTTTATTTTTTATTTTTTTGTGGGTTTGTGAGGCCAATGATGAAACATATAACTTTATGAGTTCTTTTAGATGGTCAATTCGTCAATGTTTTAGTGTTTCATGTGAAATGCTAATAAAGACAACTGAAATTTTTCTTCTATTTTTGGTGTTCGGTTTATGATGATCCATAAGAATGATCTTTCTTGATGATATGCACATGTGAGGCATGTCGTGGGTTACTCGTTGGTGTTTTATGTGAAATCCTAAATAAGGCAACCAATGTCCAATTTTCTTGTCGATGCATCGGTATATGAGGATCTACTAGATAGTCTTTTCTTGGTGATAAGCACATGTGCCACTTGACGGTGGTCTCATGTGAGTTAAAGCCAACCAGGAACTCTTTTTTTTACAATGTCTACTGTCTACATGTTGTGATAGACTCGTTGGTTGGTTTAGTTACTTCTATGAGGTCTCACACCTGCTGTTTTTTTATTTATATTCAGTATATTTATGTTTGTTATATTTTTGGATTTAAAAATT